>LFZO01000085.1:0-93924 GCA_001578225.1 Pseudocercospora musae
ATCTAGATCGCGAATAATCCTACTCTCCTTACTACTACTAAGGCGGATAGCCTAATGCCTTTTTAACTCGGTATTAAGTAATATAGATAGCTTACTAAGCCGCCGCGTATATAAACTCTTCTATAGATTACTAGCCTAATACTAAATAACCTTTACTATAGTAAGGTTATTCTCTCGGATTTTCGACGTAATCTCGTAGTATTTCGCCCTCTCCTAACGATACCTTCTTTTTCCGCTACGGCCTTAATTAGACCCGCTACTCTCGTCTATACTACTACGATTAAGCCGCTCTACGAGTCGCTCATTATCTAGGGAGTCGCTTAGCTCGTTATCTAAGGAGTCGGATTCCGATTACTCGTTAGATATAAGCGATAAGAGGTTAGAACTACTTTAGCGGGACCGGAGAGACTACGCGGAAGCGCTAGCCTCTACTACGGAAGTACGCTAAAGGTATATAGAGCTTAGTAGAGGGGAGGAAAGTAGACTTGAGGATACACTACGCGATAGCTATCTAGAAGGACGCGTTAGTAACGACGATAATATATTTAGGCCCGATTTCGATATTAGACGACCTCGGAAAAAAAAGGAGTATATAGCTAGGCTCGAATCCGATACGGAGTGCGACTTTTACTATAGGATTTTAGTATTTAAGTAGTAATATCGTAGATAGAAGATGCTCCCTACTAAATGTTTATACAAAAGCCCGAAAACCTACTAGAACCGGCCTAGACGAGAATAGCGATTTGATTATTCTATACTATAATTAGTTCGATTTTGTACTTAGCCGCGTAGAGTTTCTCTCTAATCCCGTAGCGGCTTAGTTTCCGGCCGCGAGAGCGGTCCGGAAAGTCAAACCTTAAACTCATTTATTTGTTTATTACTAATATACTAGAATAATTATAAAATCGCTACATTCTCGCTCTAGTCTCTCGAGATAGCTACTTGTAGCGTTAGTCATGCCTTGGCACTAAAGTTAATATATTAATCTTGAGATCTACCGAGAAGCTACTTATAATTATTAAGGAATCTAGCTTAAGCCTTACTACTATTCTTCTATGCCTACTTCTATATTATCTTATACTACGAAACTACATTCCCTAAGTATACTATCTCTCTTAGTATAGTATCTCTCTATATGCTATTTCTCTCTCTCTAAGTATACCGTCTCTCTAAGTATACTATCTACTTTGTATTTCTAAATGATACCTTCTCTTCTATATAGTAGAGTTAGGAGATAATACTTAGAGGATTAGGAAGGGTTAGGGTTAGTTTTGAGGAAGGATTAGGGTTAGAGGTTAGGAAGGGTCCGGAGAGGATTCAGGGTGCTATCGAGCACGCTATAGTAATCTTGGACGCGCACTAAGATACCTGACTTCCAGGATAATAGGATATATCCACAGAGACGTCGTCTGCCATGAGAGTCATCACGTCATCTTGAACCCTCAAATAGGTCAATAAGCGGACAACTCGGCCAGGACTATATATGCGTGGTCAATACTAGACCACTGGCAATTGGTTCCTTTTCTGCCATCATACGGTTCCCCTGAAGCACACTCCGTAATCCACTACAGATACAATGCCGGCTATCAAAGTTGAAGAGATCTTCAACGTCAATGGACTCGTGGCGGTGATCACTGGCGGTGGCAGCGGCCTTGGTCTGTACGCTGCGAGGGCACTCGATGCCAACGGAGCAAAAGCAGTCTACGTTTGTGCTTTCTTCATTCCGATACAGATGACCTCTGATCGACTAACACTTACTCTCAGATCGTCGGCCGCCGGGAACAAACACTCGAAGACGCAGCCAAGACCGGCGTCAACGGGACCATCAAGCCCATAGTCGGGGACGTCACAGACAAGGAATCTCTACTTAAGATCATCGATCAAGTCCGAAATGAACAAGGCTTCATTAACTTGCTCTTCGCCAACGCCGGTGTGATGGGTCCCTCTTCACAACCAGGTCATAGCGAACGGCAACAAGCCTTCCATCAAGGAGTTCCAGGAAGCTATGCTCAAGCCAGATATCGGCGAGTACACTCAAGCCCAGCATGTCAATAACTCCGGAGTCTTCTACACTTCAATGGCCTTCCTCGATCTTCTCGATGCTGGTGATCAGAAGAGGAATGTGCCGCAGGACTCCCAGATCTTGGTCACTTCATCCATCGCTGGGTTCAGCAGATACTTATCTTCTTCGTTCGCATACAGCACCTCCAAGGCTGCGGTCACCCATCTGGTCAAGATGATGAGCACAAGTTTTGCACAGCTTAGATTTCGAATTCGTGTTAATATTATTGCACCTGGTCTCTATCCAAGTGAGATGACAGAGAGCATGACTTCGAAGCTGTCACGTCATGCTGGTGTTGAAGGGCACGAGGGTGCTTATGAGGGAGCTCATGTGATGGATCTCGATAGATCTCCTGCGGGAAGAACCGGTAGCGAGGAAGATTTTGCTGGTACGGTGCTGTATAAGGTATCAAGAGCGGGTGCTTACCTCAATGGCGAGACTCTGGTCACTGTGAGTGGGCTCGCGATTTCATTATTCCGCGCGGTAGCTGACCTATTTGCAGGATGGTGGTCGTCTTGCTCAGCTCCCAGGAGTGTACTAGTGCTTCTATCGTCAGGTAAACATAAGGTAGGATCGCAAAGGATCTGCCTTCATATTTAGTGCAGGCCATTCGAGATGGTGCGTCGTCAGCCAGTAATATTACATATTTTCCTACCACAAGTAAGGCCCATTGCGACTTTTACATCCCAGTATACCCATCACATCATATCATTACCGCATCGCCGCCCTGTCGACTTCACCTCCCGCGCCCTGTACTTCTACTCCGCCTCGGACTCTCATCAGTCCTCCTCGGAACATACGGTGCAGGAGCAGAGTCATCACTACTGCTTCCATCTACAACACTCTTCTCATTTTTCCCACTGGAGCTATTCCTGAGCGTCGTAGTATCGCCCTCGGAATCCTTGACTTCGTCACTGATTCTTACATGACGTTGATGCCATTCCGAAGCCTCATAATCGTAAGGCTCTTCGCTATTCTTTCCATACCACAATGGTTCGTTCGCAGCAATTTTCTTGACGTCGAACCAAGGTCGTGGTGAAGAGTTTGCGGTGTGAAAAATGTAATCAATTTCTTCGAGGCAGCGGAGAGAGGTCTCTGGGTATAGGAAGTAGATCGTGGGGAGGATGACGGCGTTCGTGCAGACGAAAATGAGGTATGATCTCCACTTTGAGGTCGTGAAGGCGATTGGGGCGATAAGGACGACGACGAAATTCGCAAGCCAGTTGGCACCGGTGGAGAGAGCATTGGCAGGTCCGCGGATTCGTAGAGGGACGATTTCTGCTTGATAGAGCCATGACATTCCCTGCCAGCCGATAGCCCAGCACATGCAAAAGAGGAAGACGAAAGCCGTGCCGGCGTCGAGAGAGGCGCGGCTATTGATTCGGAGCATGATCGTGAGGATGATCTGACAGAAGAGCATTCCTGCTGTGCCGAAGAGCAGGAGTGGTCGGCGGCCACAAATCCTGTCGATGCACCACACTGCGACGAAGGAGGCGAGGAAGAGACATGTCCCTGCTCCGGCGGCGAGAAGGCGGGCTTTCCAGCCTATCCAGAGGTATTGGTTCATGAACATGGCCGCATAATATTGTGTCATGAAGTTTATGCCGCATAGCTGCTGGGAAGCTTGAAGACATACCGCGAGCACGACACGGTGGAAGTCGCGGTAATCGCCCATTTGGAAAAGGTTGGAGAAGGATGCCTTGGCCATTTCGACGACGGCGTCTTTGATTTGGAGGAATTCTTGGTGGATTTCATGCGTATCTGGGTGCATGTCATTGAGCGCCGAGAGTACTTTCAAAGCCTCGTCTTCTCTGCCCTGAAGGATAAGCCACCTGTGTGTTGATTTCAGCCTTCGATGAAGCACACATTCTGCTCCGACAGAATCTCACCTTGGTGACTCTGGCATGTACCACACCAATGCCCCAGCCACGAAAATCATGAATATTTGCAAAGCAAGCGGTACTCTCCAGCTCGCTGAGCTAGGATCAAGCCAGGAGAAAGCGAAATCCATCCAGTACGCAGAGGTTAGGCCGGCTGCAATGCTGGCCCCGGCCGTAAGCATCAAAAGTGTTCCTCGGCGATGGGCTTTCGTGCACTCGGCTTGCCAAGCTGGCATCATTGTGCAATTCAAGCCAATACCAAACCCAGCAATCAATCTGCCCACGAGGAATTGTCCCCATGCAAACGAGGAACATTGTATAACCTCGCCAAGCAAGAGCAAGACTAGTCCGGCGCAGACCAGATTCTTACGGCCAAATTCATCGCCTATGAATACGGCGACCATAGCAGAAACGAAAGCTCCCAGGTTCCATAACGCTATCGTGACTCCCATGAGATTGGTTGCAAGTATGTTGCCGGGCTTGTCGATGATATCCATGGCCGGGAATTCTCGCATGAAGCCAGGCATGGTGATCCAGCCACCCATGAGGCCCTGATCATACCCATAGAGGCTGCGATCACAGTCAATATTGTTCTGATGAAGCATCGAAAAGGTGTATGTTACAAGAAGCATAGTGCCGCGACGACTCCAATGGCGTGCGAAAGTGGCTGTCCTCGAAGGCCCAGGTAATCCTGCTTGAACATGAGCTTCTTGGTTGCAGACATGTTTGCTGCTGCACTGCAGCTCGCAACCACAGATGGTGACGAGTGTTCGAAAAGTCGTCGGGAACAGAAACAGCGAGAGAAGGGGAAACGGTGAAGCATCAGTCTACATCCTACGATTCCTACCACCTACAGACTACCGTTGTACTGGCAGCATTAGAGCGTGCGAATTGCGAGCGGCTTGCGGTGATCTTCGCTATTACATACGTATTGACTCGAGGGCACTGCGCGCCCGGGCGTGTAGCTGAAAAGAGTGACGTCGGGGCTGTTCAGGCGGCGATGCGATTGGGCTGGATACAAGCTCCTGCTCCATAGCGCTAGTTCTATGCGAGTTTAGCTGCACGAAAGCATATGGAGTCAGGTACCAAAGCCGATTGGTGTCGTGCTAGACATGTATCTACCCTAAACCACATGTCCGCGCGTGGGCTACCCGGGAAGAATCAGATGTATGATATAGACAATGATGTGCATCACCAGCAAAGGCCTCTCAAAAGCCTCGCCTCGTATTCGCCGTGCTCATTAAGGTAATCTTCTGCTTCTTCTTGCCTTTCTTACTGCCGGCGGCAGGCTTGACATTAACACTCAGCCCCTCCATGGACTCGAACAGCGCCTGCTGTTCTTGGCCGTCGAGGAGATCCTTCTCCCACCCTTGTAGCCAGCCATCTTCCTGCTGCCGGAACTGGTCGTCGGTGGGAAGGCCCCGTGGATCTGGATCAGAAGAGGCAACAGCACTTGTGCCCCACACCGTTCGGTTTACATTGGGCGATGTTGATGGAGATGCCAGCGATGTGAAGCCGGGACGACCGGCGTTGTTGGGGAAGGGTGGCGATCCAGGAATTGAAACTCCTTCTGGTATGCTGGCTGGCACCGCGGGAGAGAAGAAGGCATCATTCTCGGTGATCGAAGGTCTTCGTCGCTGGCGTACATGTGCCAGCTCTCGCTCCGAAGCTTTCTCAATCCGGATTCGATCTTTCTCTTCTCGTGCTTCTTTTTCGTCATTGCGCTTTCGTCTCCTCTCAAGCATTGGCCTGAACTCCTCGAGAACCTGCGCACTGACTACATCTCGCCAGTCGCACTCCAGGAAGCCGACCTCACAGCCATATGGGAGGTGTCCGAGGTACTTGACGCGTTTTCTCAAATCATCGTCTACGACATGTCCGCTGGACACGCGTTCCACGCGCGGAAGAATGCTTGATGGGAAGGCATTATATGTGCCAAAAGCGGTTTTGAGTATCCTTATGTCCAGTGGCGATAAATAGTAGTGTAGCAGGCCATGGTAGAACAAATATTCGCTTGGCTGCGGTTTCTCGATTTGCCGTCTTCGCATCTCGTGTAATGTTCGCGGCACATCAGGACTGCTTGAAGGTTGCGCATCGCTCGTCTCGGCCGTCTCCACAAGTGTCGCAGACGGAACTGCTGCGTTCTGCTTCTGCAAGTACATGTCCGGCACGCCTCTATTGTTGGCATTGAACTCTATCGGCGGCCTGTTTGTTACAGGCTCTGCTGGTGGGTCTGGCTTTTGCGGCTGGGCCGGCGGGTTGCCAATGCCTGCGACTTTATCCTTGGATTCCTTCAGCATCCGTATCGCTCTTCCAGTCCATTCTGCGTCTTCCCCAAACATCAGCTCATCTTCCTTTTCCATCTGCTCGATGGCAGCGATAGCCTCCTCGTATTGCTGTATCATGTAATCTTCACTGCCCTTCATCACTCGCGCATAGTCCATGACTTCGGCTGCGAAGTACCAAGGAATGGCCTCTTCTTTCGCAACCACCTCCCCACTTTCACGAGGCATAGCGAGAGTACTGCCAGGCTTTCTCTTAACCAATCGTAAAACAAAGTCGCCACCTTCTCGTGGCTGATCATTCTCCTGGCCGTCGTACCACCTGACAGGTCTGGTCTCTGATACATATATGCTGTCCCAGCAAATCGGACACTTCTTCCATCTCGCTCTCTTCTCAGGTGGCGGGTTCGTCACGTCGTCGGAATGCATGTATCTGATCAAGCAGGACGAGCAGAAGATATGACCACACTTGGCCATGCGAGGCGCGGTCGGCTCGCCTAGGCAGATCGGGCAAGATGCATTTTGCGTCTTTCCTGAGGCAATGATTTGCAGGACGTTATTCCAGTCCAGATGCACATCGGCGTCGGCCGCTTGAGCAGAGTAGTCTCCTCTCGGATCGACAATGAAGCGATAGTTGGCGTGTATGTACCTGCTCGTGTTAGACAACAACCTGATCTCCGCGCCGGGCCAGGCATGCTTACCTGGCCTTGTCTACAGCATGATAGCCACTTCCCATGCCCCATGACGGATTATGCCTCTGCTGTCTCCTAGGCCCATTGTAGCTGTGTCTATGAAAGCGATCCTGAGCATTTGGTCGCGGTGGCAAAGCAAATTGCATCAGATGCGTGATGCTCTGCTGGCCGCGCCGTCCGTGTGGATTCTGCATGCTGTATAGCTCCGCATCGGCATCCTCATCCAACGCCTTGAATTTCTTCCCCTGCTTGTGCTTCGGCTTGCTGTTTTGATTGCTACGCGGTGCTGGAGAAGAACGCTGCCCGGACGCGCTGCTGAGCCGTTTGCCTGCTGGAGAATCGGAAAAGAACTGCTGCGTAGATGAAAGCGCAGGACTGATCTGGCTTTGCGCAGCGAGCGACTGAGACTTGGACGCCGAAGCTGCTGCTTTATTGCTGACGGGAGTGTTGGACATCTCGATTGCTGGAGTGAGAGTTGGCTGTGATCACGCTCCGATAGCCAGTCAAGGCGTCGGCGGCGTCGCTGCTGGTGCGAGAGCAGCAGATTGGCTAAGCCGAGCGAGGGGCTTCTCGATGTAACTTGTATTGTTTTTGCGGTCGTTGAGTCGGTCTTGGTGGCGGTAGACAACCCATAGAGGGAGTCGACGAGCAAGCGAAGGGAGTCCGGCGATGATGCGAGTGAGTGAGTCGACTGAAGCGTGGCGGGGTCTTCGCTGGGCGGGAATTGCCGAGACTCAGTGCAGGAAGCAAGCATCGTGCTTCAACCCAGCTTCCTCCTTCGATACCACAACCTCGATGAAATACTAGCTGCCATTGAGCTGCCACGTGCAGAGTCCAAGCTTACTGTCCGCCTGATCAAGAGCTATCATTCAAGCACTAAACGCTTGTGGTTTGACATCTCCATCGCTCGCCACAATCCTGGCAACAAGATGTTGATAACAGAATCGTACAAAGATGTGCCAACCCAGCACGGTGGCAATATGCGTGAGATGATGTTCGACATGCGTATCAGCCTGTTCAGAGGCTGATTGAAGGTAGGTGTTTTCATATTTCATCCTACTATACCAAACTATCCCAAGGCAAAATTTCCTGGTGTCGTAGTGTTTTCCGAGATCTACCAGGGTGAGTTGTCAGGTCCTCTGGTTGGGAGCAAGCTCTGGCAGCTAACAATTGGCAGTAACCGGTCCAGTCCAACGCTTTGCCCGCCAGATTGCATCACATGGCTACATCGTAGCTGCGCCATCCAGCTACCACGAATTCACTGGCCCAGACCCATTGGCCTATGATGGACCAGGCACTGATAAAGGAAACGACTGGAAGGTTGCGAAGAAGTTGTCTGCTTACGATGAAGACGCCACGCTGTCGATTGACATCCTGGTCGGCCTGGAGACTTGCAATGGACGCATTGGGGCGACCGGCATGTGTTTGGGTGGCCATCTTGCCTTCCGCGCTGCATTCGACAAGCGAGTTCGAGCTGCAGTCTGCTACTTTGCCACTGATATCCATTCCAAAACTCTCGGTGAGGGCAAGAACGACGACTCTCTGGACCGCGTCAAGGACATCAAGGGTGAATTGGTAATGATCTTTGGAAAGCGTGATACGCACGTCCCACCAGCTGGTCGAGACCTCATCCGTAAGACATTGCATGACGCAGGCGTGGTATTCTCATTCTATGAGCCAGCTTGGGCTCAACATGCATTCATTAGAGACGAGCTAAGCAAAGGTCGATATGATCCTGCGCTTGCGGGCATCTGCTTCGAGATGCTACTTGAGCTTTTCAATCGAAGCTTGACAGGAGACTTGGGCCCAATGGTGAGCGAGACTGGTGAGGTTGAGGATGTATGTTAGATGGAAATTGCCTTGCACTGCCACTGGTGTCTTTAGGAGCTCAGAGCCACGCTTGGTTGAAGAGCTTTGTTCAACCGTGCATAGCGCTGCCAGATCTGCAGTGTACATGGGCTAGCACAATCCTACAGCTGAAGCCTCAAGAGATACTGATCCACCGGACTTGCCAGAGTACTTCGATATCGTCGCCTTCCCTTTGTCCGTCGTCCTCTTATGAACACTTATGATAGACATTCGAAGCGATCAAGCCCAGCATGCCTCCCACCGCAAGAGTGAAAAAGGTCGTCCAACGACGAGAATGCGCACGGGAACGATCCTGTGGCTTTCACAGAAGTCAGTATCAGATTATAAGTAGGGAAGAGAAGAATTGTTCTATGCGACTTGCCACCACAGTCTCCGCCTGAGACTCCGCGAGCACGGATTCAGCGCTCTCATCGTCCATTTCCTGCGAGTCGTCAACATCTCTCAACGCGAGTGAAACCAGGATCGGAAAATACTGCTGTAAGTAAATCCCGTTCAGAGCTGTTGCAATCACGAAATACGTCTCCTTGCAACTTGTCTGTCCTGATACCAGCACCACTATTGATCATGTTCTTGAAGACGTGCTTCGGACTATGAGTGGTACTCGTAAGTTCGGTGACCAGGTTGATGTGGTTATTTGTTTGGTTGAGTGAAATGCAGTGGGAGAACGGGAAGTTGGTGCTGCGAGATCGCTGCTCGCGGTCGGCCATGGTAGTTTTATCTTTGCTTTTCTTTTGAGCCCTCGCCTCGATCCGACTGCCCGAAGTGGTCATGTAGTTGGAGTAATTACAAACGAATAGTCTTGGAAGCAAGAGAGAAATTCTTGATAGACGTAGAAAAGGCTTCTGTGAATGTCTCTCATGCATGGTACAAAGACAAGGCTGGCAATGATTGCGCTCGTGCTGCTAAGAAGGGAGCATTAGTCCGTGGGCGCATCTGGCTGCTTCTCGAGCAACTTTCGTCGCGATTGTGCGAAATTGCTCCGAGGTTCACGCAGACGTGCTCTGTATCTCCATCGTACGCACACATAAAACTTGGCAAGGCTTCCTTCAGATGATCGCCTGGAGTATCGCCGGCAAGAAGATGAATCGTGAGGTTCAATGATGCGTCACTGTAGAGAGTTTTCATTCGCCTCAAGTGTGTACTCCTGTCTGTGCCACTTATCGTCCTTGCGAAGATTGGCTCAGGCGTCTAGGATCGCGATTCTTGATCATATGTGTGTGAAGCTTCGCTACTTCGGGCACAATCAAGCTTTCAATCTCGAGGGCTGGCTCATTCGATTCTCCATCAGCACCGGGGGTCCGGCTCGTGATGCTCTTACTCCTCCTGTTTTGCGGCACTCTGACCCACTTCTCGCCCCCACCGGCAGATACAAACAGAACTTCGTACTTGCGGGTATTGAGAATGTTGCCAATGACTAGGTGGTGAGCGTACTTGTCCAAGGCAGTCCTTGCTTTGATCGAGAGCAGATTTGGGTCTGTCTCAAGCTTGAAGCTGATGATCATTGCTCGTGGTGCCCACTCGTCAACCAGGGATTTCAAGAACTTCGGAACGGGATCAAGGTCAATCACCAGAGATTTGCCTTCCATATGTGCGGCCGGTTGACGCCCCCGAAGCTGCTCGTCATGCGGCGCATCACCATTTAAATCTTGCTTTTGCCAGAAATCTTCCGAAGACTGTATTTTGTGCTCGACCATTCTATCTGCCGGGACGAAGAAATCTGAGACGGCCGCTGCAAGGTAGAAAAGCGCATTGGCACCAAGAGGCTGTAAAAGCATGGCGAACTCCCGCAAAAGCCACAGATAGTCGTTGACTGTGACGAATGGAAGAAGCAATAATGTGTTCTCTCTCTTCGCTTTCCGGTATCGTTTCAAGACCGATGCCATTTCTTGCTGATAGTTGTTCTGCACGGTGACTGGGCCATCTTCGGAGTACGACATATAATCCAGGAAGCAATTCGTGCTGTGGCTGTAATGTCTTGAATATGGAAGCAAGGAGAACTGGCGATGCAGAAAGATGACTGCATAACCATTCTCAAGGAAATATTCGGCACTCGTGGCTCCACGGGTGCCCGCAGAGAAGTTGTCAATGAATCTGACAGTCTGATTCTCCAGTGGAACTGTCGTGCCTCCAGATGTCACCAATGCGACTCTTCTGCCTTCATCGGCATGCTGCTGTATAAACGCACGTGTCTGCTGCGAATGCCGGTCCAAGTCGTGCGGCTTAGGGTTCTTGTCGAAGTACTCCATCTCTGGTGATCCTCGAGCAAAATGTCCGCTGGTGAAAAGTGGCATGTGAAAGATTGGTACTTGAAGTGCTATGACTGGTAGCGTGCCAGGCAAGCAAGGGTTCTGTTTTTATGGTGTCAATGTTTGTCGGACGATGTCAAGTCGAGCTTCACGCAGAGGCCGATAACTTTGGACTTCAATATATCAGTCAGCCCGGCTGGATGTGCGCGGGCCGGGTGAGACAGATGATGGACAGACGTTCCATTACGCCGAAAATCGAAGATCGAAAAATGTGGGCTACTGTTTGAGACAGCTCACGGTAGAGTGATTGATACTACAGCGATGGACACAGTCTGGCGTTTGTTATTTACGGCCGGTACGGACCGCCCACTGCGCTCGTGCCTGAGGTCGGCCAGCGCTTTCTCATGATTCAAATCCTGGTGCGAATGCAGCCCACCTCCACCACAGCAAAGATGCCGCCAAATCCAGCTAAAGGCGCGACGGAGACGCCGAAAAGCAACGATCGCAACGAGTATATTCCGTCTTTCATTGCCAAGAAACCATTCTATATCGATGACAACACTGCCTCCGATGCCGACTACCTCGAGCACCAGCGTCTGCAGTCGCAGAAGGATGGCGATACTCTTGCGAAAGCGGAATGGTACAATCGTGGGTCCAAGAAGGGCCCAGCCGCGACCAAATATCGCAAAGGCGCATGCGAAAATTGTGGATCGATGAGCCACAAGGAGAAGGACTGTTTGCAGCGAAAACGAAAGGCTGGTGCGAAGTGGACTGGCAAGGGCATCGCCGCAGACGAGGAAGTGAAAGATGTCAAATTGGGTTGGGACGCGAAAAGAGATCGCTGGAATGGATTCGAGGCAGACGAGTACAAAAGAGTGGTGGAGGAGTACCAGGAATTGGAGGAGATGAAGAAGCTTGCGGAAGGCAAGATTGGCGAGGACGGCGACGAGCAAGATGGTGAGGGGGCAAGGTACGAGGAAGAAACAGACATGGGCCGGAAGGTAGCGACTTCATCAAGAAATCTGCGGTTGCGAGAAGATACAGCCAAGTACCTCGTGAATCTTGACCTTGAGAGCGCCAAATATGATCCCAAGACCAGAAGTATGATCGATTCTGGCGGTGTTAATCCGGATTCTCTAGACGCAGAGGACGGCTTTTCAAAGGCAAGCGGCGATGCGGCAGAGTTTGAGCGGGCGCAGAGGTATGCGTGGGAGACACAGGAACGAAATGCTCCAGACAAGATTCACATGCAAGCAAATCCAACAGAAGCCCTACTGATACGGAAGCGAAAGGCCGAGGAGGAAGCGCAGAAGACTGAAGCTAAGAAGAAGGCACTGGTGGACAAATATGGCGATCAGTCCTCCATATCGAAACCAAAGACTGCGCTCGCGGCTGTGAGCAACGAGCGATACGTGGAGTACGATGAGCGAGGTCGCATTAAGGGCGAAGCACAAAGAAACGAGAAGAGCATTTATCCTGAAGATGTCTTCATTCAAAACCACACCTCAGTCTGGGGCAGTTGGTGGAAGGACTTCAAGTGGGGCTACGCATGCTGTCATAGCACGGTCAAGAACTCGTTCTGTACTGGCGAAGAGGGCAAGAAAGCTGCACAAGAGGCCGAGAATTTCTCGAGAGGAATTCATCTGCCAACAGCAGAAGAGAGCGGGAATGCAAAGCTTGTCGATAATGGCGAGGCAGCTGCCGAGGAAGAGCGCCGAGAAGAACATGTTCCTAGTGGCGTTGACCGGCCGGAGAAGCAAAGTATGGACGAGAGTAGAAGGAAACTTGAAGAGCTCAAGGCGGGCGTCACAGAAGAGCAAATGGAGAAGTGGAGGAGGGAGAAAACGAATCAGAACGATCCTATGGCCAAGATGCTTGGGAAGGATGAGTTGCTGGAGGTCTAATTCGTTGCTAGCTGAAGTAGCCAGACTATAACGAAGTGCTCGAGACGTCTGGCTAGCTTGTCATCATGAGACCACCATTGCTATCCACGCTGTCTTCTCACGCTCTCTGCCGTCCATCGATTTCAGAGCTGGCTTCGCCTCCCCATCGTCTTCGCAAAGTTCTCCCGCTGAGTAGACATCCAGACTTGAGCCTGATCTTTCTCGGTCTCGGCAATTGCTTGCTGTCGCCTCTCGCCACTACCTCGCATCATCTCCTCAAACCTCGCTCCCTGATCTGCAATCCAGTCATCGGCTTGAGACTTCTGGTCTTGCTGAATGACCTGCTGGTGAGCTTTAGCTGGCCACTTGTCAGTCACCACTTTCGAAGCAGGTTCAGTGGAGGTGTATAATATACCAGTGCCTAGCGATGGATGCCTCATAATTGGAGTGGTAGTGGTATTCTGACCAGTCGTCTTGCTTCGGATCGGGATATCGAATGATTTCATGGTTGGCACTTCGCAGGTCAGGTTGGTACTTCGAACACGTCAGACCTTATGTCTACAGCGCGACGTCTTGTGTCATTGAAGAGAATGGAAGGAAGTTGCGAAGGATCTATTTATGCGACCTAATCTGAGCAAAATGTTTGCTGTTCGAGGACGGCATCTTATTCACGGCCAAAGAATGACGCCGCCACGTTCGAAAATTCTATTCATTTCAGGAGGGTACTGCTATCAGCGCATTATTCACGGAATCTCATCCCACACACGATCATCTTCCTCTGGCGATTTTAGAAAGTCCTTGGGAACCTTCTCAGGCATCTGTCTCTCCTTGGCCCATCTTCGGACATCCTCAAAATTACGACAGATATGCTTGGTATTGAAATCTACAAAGGGCTGAGGACCATCATCTCCTCCTAGGAGCCACCAGATTTGTCCCATGACGCCGATGTCGATTGTACACATCAATTGTTGCCGCAGAATATCAACGCAGTGGGCTAGATCAATATGAGCATCAGCTGGGAAGACAGAGGAATGGGATAAACTTTTGGAGAAGGACTGACTTGCGTGTTTCTTGACGATGAAAGCTTCGTTTTTGAACGGCCCTTGCCCAAGCGATCGGTAATAAGGATAATTCCAGTAGAGAGTTTGTCGAATGAGATTCTGGGTTGTTATTGTTCAGCAGTGAGGCGAAGCAGAAAGAACGACACTCACGAGACAATGAAGGTGATGCAGTCCCTCAATATTGGCGGGATAGCCTCCTCCATATTTATCGTTGACCTGCACTTGATCTATATCAACTCCAACTGACTGGGCGATGGAGTCAGGTATGATCACCGCGTGATCTATCAGATTGAAAAGTCAGCAAAATGGATTGGGAGAGTCATGTAGTCAGTCTTACAGTCGACGCCTAGCTCTTTCCACGCCATGTCAACTTCTGGTCCAGCGTCTTTTCGATATATGTTCTCCTTGAGCAAAGAACCATTGAATCGGACTTCCTTCCATCGAATATCGAGGTCACTCAGGATGGGCGAAGGCCTTGATACAGTCTTTATTACATCTTGGCTACTGAGGTTGCTTGGTCGAAGGTGGGTTGCAAGATTGAAACCCAGCAAGAAAGATAAGCAGCAGATGATCGAGACAAAAGCCATCTGTGTTGCCGATGGACCTGACGGACCTTGCCGACTTTCTTTCTTTTCTGAACGGTCGAGGAGCGGTATTCCAAGCTGATCATTCTTCTCCATATCAGCGCAAGCCATCGTCAGTCGTGCCCTTCGGATCATTCGCACTGCACACATCCATTTTAAGTCTACGACTCAATCGTCATACTCCACCTATATCATCGAGGCTGAAGCAGTAGCAAACAAGCTCCGTCTCACTCTGCGTCGCATCTCACTGCCTCTGTGTACCATCCGGTTGCTCGAGCCACTGAGCGGGTCAAGTGGTACGAATGTGGCGTGCGGTGCTGTTGTGCACGTTTGAACCAGGATCAGCATGTGATACGAAATGAACGTCTGGTCTGTTTCGAACGACCGCCATCATCGCACAATAGCCCTCCATAGCACTGCTGCAACATCTTGAAATAGTGTTCCTGTTCTGCACTTAGAAATGTTGTTTGCTCGAGGATGGCGAAGCTGCAGTATAAGTTGGCAGACTTGGTCCTCGACATCGAAGGGAAGAAGCATTCCATCACTGTCGAATTCAAGATGAACGTCCTGACAATTGCGCTGGTTTTGACGGGATCCGCAATGGCATTGCCCATTCTCGTGAGCCGAGGTAATCCTGTGCCTGCAACGAATGATGCCTACAGTGAGTATATGAAATCCCGAATCACAGGCGGATACTAATACGAATACTTTAGTCGAATACTACATTGTGAGTATGACAATTTCCCGCGGGTACGGCACGATACTTACATCGCGGCCATCTTCAGTACACGGATTATGGCTCGTACCAATTCCCTGGCTATGGCGATTATCCTTCCTATGCTCCACCAGACACCAAGCCACCACCTACAAAGGACGATGCCGCGGTGGTAAAGAAAATAAAGAGCGGAGTGGAGGAGTAAGGATGCATATGAGCAAAAGCCTCGCCCATCAAAGCTAGAGTAGTTTGACCGAATGCTTAAAGGACAGTCTGTATGTCCTGTACAGATTAGTCTACGACTCCAGGTGGTAAGAGCACCACATAATCCAAAGGCGCAGGCTCGATCCCATCGGGCTGTCCCACGATCTTCAGCACATCGCCTTTCTTGATAGAAACTCCGTGGTACGTAATTCTGGTCGCAGAGTGTCCATCGATGTGAACCGAAGGAGTATGTCCAAGCTTTCCAGTGTCCGCCGTGTCCGCTGTCCAGTTTCCAACGACAACGTCGTTGATCGATACGGTGTATGTGCTATTGCCGCCATACATGTCGAAATATGCGACAGCTAAATCGTAGGTCCCATCATCGAAAGGTATCTCCATCCTCGCTGTGCCAGAAGTTGTATTACTCGAGGTTACAACAGCAGTATAGTTGGAAGCTGCTTCGAAAGGACTTACTGTGTACAGCTTGTATCCGTTCAGCTCCATTTTCTCGGTCTCTAATCTATGAGGATGGAACCCGACATTACCATGGAGGTCTGGAATGCCGCTCAAGTTATGATAGAAATTGGTGATTGCATCTCTCCACACGATCGAATGACCGGCTTGGAACTCCAGTCGGAAAAGGACATGCTCGAATCTCTCGTCATCAATGAGGCCTTTGAGACCTCTCCACTGTTCGAGAAAGTCGTGTGCGGTGATGGCGCCTGCCACATGGGCATCGTAGAAGTGCTGAATGATCGTTTTCCCTGATTTCAGCTGATGGTCGTAGGGCAAATGATGGAACCATAGTATAAGGTCCTCTGGAGTACTCGAGACATCTTCGTACTGTGCTGCCACTTGTGGTGGATACTGGCCGGAGTATCCCGTTCCATTCCATATTGTCCTGTCCATACCAATGCTGTCCTTATCTGCTCGTGTCCATTGACCCCAGCCGGTGTTGTCTTGCGTCTGTGGATTCGGACCAAAGTGCGTGTATAAGATGTCGGTCAGTGTCTGGACTCCAAGATTGCCAGTGTAGTTCTCGTAAGCCGGCCAAGATCGCATGGACATGTCTACGATTGTATCTTGTACTTTGTCGTTGAAGCCGAAGGTCAGTCGGATCCAGTCTTGCAGTATTGCTTCGGAGTCTAAGTTCTACAGAAATCGAGGGGTACGAGGTTAGCAAATGTCTTGGACATGGTACACATGCCTTAAACCCATCATACTTACCCAGTCCCATGCTAGTCTGCCATATGCGTACAAGTTTGACATTGCAAGATGACTCCCGAGCCAGGTCGAGTTCATTCCAACATTGACCACAGCCGCGGAACCGCCTAAAGGTCTCTTAAGGTGCTTGCCAGTGAAGACATCCTGTGTGAGGGATGTGTCGTTCTCGAGTCGCAAGTCAAAATCAGTGATTGTCTTCCACAAGGGCGGTAGATAGACCAAATGACACTGCTGACCAAGATATTCTTGTGCTACCTGCAGCTCAATTGCCGTGTTTGTATCGCGCAGATTGGCGAAAAGAGGTGATACTGGTTCTCTGACTTGGAAGTCGATAGGACCGTACTTGATCTGAACAACGACGTTGTCATCGAAGTCGCCATCGAGAGGTTTAAAGTAGTCGACAGCCGCTTTGGCTCGATCCGCTTTCCAGTCCGATTCGTTCAGTTGGTCGTAGACGAAAGCTCTGAACATGAGCACCCCTCCGTGAGGTTTCAGAGCTCGAGCAAAGAGGTTCGCACCTTCAGCCAAGGTTCTGTTGTAGTGCAGTGGACCTGGCTGTCCTTCAGAGTTCGCCTTGACCAGATAGCCAGCCATATCTGGAATACGCTCGTAGATCTGATCCGTTACGTTGTGCCAGAAATTGATAACACTAGCGTCCAGGGGGTCGTACGTGTCCGTGACAGACAGGTTTGCGGGTGATGCAAAGTAAAGAGACATGCCGAGCTGGATACCATAAGGTCTGAACACATCAGCAATTCGGCCAAGGCCTTCAATATTGTCTGGTTTCAAGGTGGTGTAATTTGCATTGACATTATTCACCACAACGGCATTCACACGGATGGAGGCCAGAAGTCGCGCGTAATCTGCTGCTCGCGTGAGATTTGATCTGACGTGGCCATCCTCGAAGAAGATTGACTTTCCCGCGAATCCACGCTCGATGGTCGAATCCATCTCAAAGTCGAGAGCGACTGTGTCAGCATGGCTTTGTGCAGGAGTAGATCGATGAGACTTCTTACATTATCCCATTCGTTGGTCCATCGTATTGGGGCTGCCGGGTTCGTGATGTATTCGACGTTCGAAAAGTTGCCTTGCGCAAGCATCGACAAATATTCGAAGGCGCCGTATAATGCTCCCCTCTCATTCTGCCCAAGAATGTGAACATTGTCATCCTGGACGCTGAGTGAAAATGCATCTCCAGTGAGATTGAAATGGAGGTCTTGTCCTTGGAATGTGTTCCTATATTGATCCACCGTCCCAACAACAATGCTCGAGTCGAGGTCAGTCGCTGCTGCGTTGGTGGCGACCTTTTTGCCGAATATCTGGAGCAGTGCTTGTTGCAATTCCTGTCCAGCGGTATACACAGGGCTGCCCTGAGTTCTGTTCAGAACAACGAGGCTAGATGGCAAGCTATTGTGATGGTATTCATTAGGCAGTGGAGCATATCGGAGCCAACCCTGTAGGCCATCTTCTGCGGAGACCAAGCCAAGCAGACTCGGCAGAGAGAGCCACCAAAGCATGTCCACCATAGGGTCCAGATAGACAGCCACAATACGAAAGAACGACGAATGGCTCGTCTCTGGCTTTTATTCAGAGCAGCCCTATGCCCTTCGGACGGTTGTCAATGCCGACGTCCAGGCTAGGCATCGAATTCAGCCTATACTGTAGCCATCTCCAGGCCGAGAAGATCTCGTTCCTGGATGCGATCGCGCCCCCACAATGGGGTCATCACGGCAACCAGCGAGAAGTTTCAGCTCTTCGGTCTATTGGGAAGGCAAGCGGCGGGAATGTGCAGTGATGGCTGGCGGACATGTTGAGAACGGCTCGCTGGCCCCGAGAACCAACGCCTCGAACGCTGCTTGCTTCACTCCTTCGGCGCTGTCAACCTGTATTTCACAATCGTGCGAAGCCAAAGGGACGCATTGCAGGCAAGATCCCGCCCAAAAGAGATGGACAGAGCAATGATAGACCTAGCAAAGTCTGGTGTCTGAAGTGCAAGAGCCCGTACAAGACATGAGATCAGTACTTGGATGCACAGGGAGGGGTGAGGTTGTGATTTATGCCACTTGCTCACACATATGTAATAGGCCATAGTGGAAAGTGCATACATGACGGAAGAAGTCACCACTAAGCGCCTGCGAAGCAGGCAGGATATCACTGGCTTCGTTCGTGGGCAGTGACCAGGAAGGGTCTCGTTGGAAGCCGCAGCTATCCGTTATGCAAACAGCAGACAATGTCTGACGGCTGTGGCATCTCAAACGTCTGTGCAATCCGAGGTACATGTACTCAAGCCTAAGGAGCTCAAGGCTTCATCGCTCTACTTTGCCAGGACACCTTTCTCCAGAACTGCTTCCCATCATGGCTACGGACAACTTGAATCAACTGGTGATGACGCTGTTGGCACTTTCTTCTGGTCTTGGAGGCCAAACCGCGAGCCAGGTCAGGGACGAAATTGCCAAGATTCCGGCAGCACTGTACAGCGAACGCAAAGAGACAGACGAGAGTATCGCAGCATTGAGGAACGAAACAAGAGAAGCAGCAAGGACTATTGACACCTTGCGACGAGGTACGCGGTATCCTCATTTGGCATTTCATCGCGGCGTACCTCCTGTCTAACACTTCATTGACTCAGAGAACGAGCACCTGAAGGAGGCCTATGCGTTACTGGAGATGCCCGTGGCACATATGTTACCAGAGCCACAGACTGCGAACACACCACATGCAGATGCAACCCCTTCACGAGGCTCCAAAGGCGCTTCACATCCTCCAAGCGAAGAGCGATGCCCGCCAGAAGCTCCAGCAGCCATGCGCAAACGATTCTCGACGAGCCTCACCTATGACGGTGATCTCGGAAGCGAATCCAGTGACCGAACCCCGAAGGCTCCCGATGGAAGCACGACGCTGATGCCATCTGGTAGAAGAGTCTGGGTGGGTGGACTTGCCCGTGATACCGACGAAGCAACGCTGAGGCGGTTCTTTGGTGACTTCGAGTGGTGGGACGACAGAGATGCACACACTACTCATTTTCATGGCGCTGACTTCGAATACAGCCTTTCTATTGCATTTCACACCACCGCTTCGAAAAACAGAATTGCCTTTGTCATCCTTCCCACGGCTGCCGACGCATCTCGAGCTGTCCAACAACTGAATAACAAGCGCCTTCTCGACCGAACAATGTCTGTAAAGCATGCAATTCCAAAAGGCAAAATTTCTTCTGAGACTGCTGATGGCTCTGACATGCTCGGCGATGGCGACTTCCAGTTTCGGGGTCGGTCTTCTACTAGTGCGATGGAGCTTTTTCCTGGGTTTGCGGAGCGATCACAGGAGAATCCTGCAAAGCGAGTAAAGATTTCGCCTCCGTGACTGTGGACACTGCAAAGACATGTGTCGAATGCGTAGGAATGTAATAGTACAGGGAGCTAAACATGGCATTACGGAAGGTCCCCAAAATGGCCCATTACTGCAGAATTGATCTAACTACGAGTCGACATGGACTCGAATGCCGAATGGTAATAATTAACCAGACTACGCAACGTGCTCCTTCTCTTCTTCCTTCGGAATTCGCACCCATACAGCTGTGATGACGCCTCCCACAGCAGCAGCAGCCAAGGCCAACCACCACGCCGCCTGGAGACCTTTCAAGCCGACCTCGCCCTCTTCGTTACTGTCCACTATGGCTGCAATGCTGTCTGCCACGCTTGGTATGATTGCACTGCTCAAGTTCTGAATCGTAACAAGCAGGGCTCCAGCAGAACCTTGATAGGACCTTGGAACTGACGAAGTGATGTAGATGCTTGCTGCTGCAAATGACAGGTCCGGACCAAACGTTGCAAGGCCGATTCCTGGCATAGAGAGCGCGAAGTAGTTTGATGATCGGGTTTGTGGTAGGAAAAAGGCTGGTCCCAGAGCAAAGAAGAATTGCGAAGCGAGGAAAATGTAATGGCCTGGGATGCGATGCATTAGTCTGTGACGTGTTACTTGAGGCTCCAGCGAAAGGGAATTAGTGCAGTCGGAACTTACCTGGACACCATGAAAGTCGGTAGTACACCGCAGCTTGCGTTGGGTAGCAGGTATAGCGCTACTGTCAGAGCTGATACATGCTGCTGCGTGAGGAAGAATTGCATAGCATAGAACTACCACGCTCCAACGAACCTGCCGAAGCCCAGGAAATAGGCCAGCATGAGCGGCGCAAACCCAGGTGTCTTCCAAAGTCGAGCTGGAGCAAGTGGTGGAACCACTTTCGTGTCAAGCCAGAAGAATAGCGCCAAGACTGCGATGCCGAAGATGATGAAAGCGTACGTGTATGGCGACCAGTGGGCGACTGAGCCTTGAGTGAGGCCAAAGAGCAGGCAGACGCAGCCTACGACAGCACATATCCCTCCCTTCCTGTCGAATTGTCCAAAAGTAGGGGCATCGACTCCGACAGTGTCCGCGACTGGTCGAAGAGCTGGGATAGTGGCATAAGCTGCAGAAGCACAAAGCCCGCAAATGATAGCACTGCTTCCGAAGATCCCATTCCAGGTTCGAAGACATTGCTCCACCTTGCAGAGCTCCGAGCCAGAATCCGAATGGTGCCGCTGCAGCCATAGCACTGAAAACTCTTGTCTTGCGTTGACCAGTACTATAGACTCGCCCGAGAATGGACATACTGCCGGAGACGAGAACGCCTACAGCCAGACCTTGCATTGCTCTCATGATGAAGAAGATAATTGCTCGTGACGGAGTGAGGGCGAAGGCTCCGATGACGTTCCATGCAGTGAGCCAGAGGAAAGCTCCTACTACCAAGAGTTTTGGTGGGAGCAGCTCTGTCAGTGAGCCCGAGAGGATGACGCTCAAACCAAGAGCGGTCAAGAAGGAGCCCACGAGCCATGGAATTCCTCCATGTTGGAGGCCGAGAGCAGCCTTGAATGATTGCTGGTTGACATTCACATTTCCAAGCAGAATGGCGAAAAGGAGCTGGCCAGCTGAGCAAACTGTGACGAAGACGATTTCTGCTGTCAAGTTGCGAAGTTCCGGTGGAATTCCCTGAGTCGAGCGAGGAATGGTGCTGCCTCCCTCTTCATAGCGACTCGGCTGATGGGATGGACGACGGCCGTCTGTCGGCGCTGGGGTCAGACGTCGTTGCTTGTGGCTGACTGTTGGTCTGAGCTCGTTGGCCGCGTCGCCGATGGTGCTAGGATTGGTTGTGGCTCGGGCAAGGTTCTCGAATGCGTCGCCCATGTGGCCAGCATTCAATCGACTGGTCGTCTGCTGGAGATCTTGGAGCTCATGAAATTCTTCATCGTCGGATTCGCCACTTCAGGATGGTCTGCGGGATGTGGCTCGAGACGCTGCTGCCTTGCCTAGAAATGGAATAGCCTGATGCTACGAAGTTGTAGTTGTCGGATAGTGCTGAGGATAGAGATAGCTGACGGGATGGCGGTCCTGATCGTATGTCGTCGACTCCGAATGCTCCAATGTCCATGGAGGGACCAGTTTGTCGACGATTATCTTCATCATCGTTGTTGTGAAGCACAGTTGTGGTGGTTGTGTTCGATCCCATGTTGGGATCTTTGATATGATCGATACTCGAAAGTCTTTTCTCTTCCACAGTCCAAATGCTGTAGTCGGTCACTCAACTCGACGATATACGACATTTTCGGTGTACACTCAATACCGGTCTTAACGATAAGACGTGCAGAAATGAAAGGGAGCTTGGGTTACTGATCGGCTTGCAGGCGGAGACCTTTGGAAAATTGCTGGAATGGAACCCATGGGGCAAAAAATTGCTAGAGTTTTGTCGGAGGTGGGTGTGTTGGGCAGGTCCGGACAAACGAGCCTCAAAGACTGAGGAGAACTATTGATTGAGACCGACCCAAATCTTTTAGTGCAACGCCTGTATTCAAAATGATGGAAGGTTGGGACCTGCGCAAAAAAGTGACTTTTCATTCGGATACCGGCTGTACAATGGTTAGACGATGCACGATACAATATTGTCTTGTAGATGCTGAACTTACGAGTCGAACCCGGCGCTGTCCGGCAACTTTGATTACTCAATGAAAGCGGACGATGTTAGCCCTAGTCATCTGTTAGCCGCCGTGGACGCCAAAGCTGCGTGTTGGAGAGAGATCTTACGATACACCCTGAGTGGACGTTAGCACATCCTCAGCCATCGCAGGTTGTTGTAACACGAACATATCCGACATTTGATTGGCTGCTGGTGGTGCGGTGCTTTTGCACAGTGTATATGTACCTTCAAAATTTGGGATCCTGAAAGCTCGGAGCAACATCGGCCCGAGCTCGTGCACTGCTCCACTTCATTTACTCGCTACTATGTTCTACACTGCAAACGAGTGCATTTCTGGAGTGTTTACGGATGTTTCACTCCACAACGTGTCTTTTACAGATAGGTCCAATCCAAGCCTCGCAACCATAGAGATGTTATACGATTCGGAGCGAAGGGTTGACTTATTGCTATGTTGAGAGGGTACAAGCGTATCTTGGATAGCTCACCTTGCCTCAGCTCCTAAGGATCCTATCTGCAAAGCCACTCAACTCAAACCTCGAGTTCATGAAAACACTTGAGATCTCAGAACGAAGCCGTAGAAGCACTTACCTTGGGCCTCCTTACAGAGGTTGTAAGTGTGCTTACTGACAGCTCACCCTCATATCACTCGCAGGTTTCTTGGGAGTGCCTGAGTCGTGTCCAGGACCTCGAGACCATAGACTACTTACGCAACCCGGAGCGCCGCGCAGACTTTCATGGGTCATGGCATCTGGAACTCTCTCCGTCATAGCCCATTTGACTGGATGGCTCGAATGATTCGCGAGAGCATACTGAGCACGATACTGGCGAGAGGCACGTAGAGGAGGTTTAGCGTAGTCTTCAGTATGGCAATATCGCGCACAATAGAGGAACTCCGACTAACGGTTGACGTGCGTCTAGAACGGGCAGGAGGTGTCGCCCGAACGGGCGGCAGAACATCTTGCACAAAATGCACAACTTCGTCTAAACCTGCCCCTGCCGATAGGGATCGACATGCAAAACCTTACATATAATGTAAGGTAGGGGTCAGGCATGTAAGCTTATAGAACCGTGTAAAATAGCATGTAAGGATATAAGACTAGTAATTCCAACTATCCTCTCCTATTCTAGAGAATATTACTTACTAATTGTCTTAGATATCTCCTAAAGCCTTATTAATTGCTCTAGAGTAATCTTAGATATCTATAGTCCTTTAAAGGCGATAATAATGCCTTTACTATTTAGATCCCTACTAGAACTATTCCCTACCTAAGATATATTCTAAAAGCCTTAGTAGTTAAGATAGTCTAAATAGCCTTCTATAGCTATAGACCTCTTTAAATAGAAGATAAGAGCCTTAAACCTACCTAGAGTCTATAAGTAAGACCTATAGAATCTATATTATAAGAGGAGAGAGATTTACAAGCGGCTTAGGTCTAGATAATAGTCTAATATACAAAATGTAAGGCTATACAAGCTCAGAACCCCTACCATACATTAGGTTTTGTAAGACTTACATGTAAATGTAGAACCCTAACTGCCGAGTGTTACGTGGGTACATAGATTTCGCTAAACCCAAACGGGCCCTTCAAAAGTTTCTGTAGCTCGTTACTTGTCGAAGGAGAGCAGAGGAAGACATGAAGCTGTTATCGTCTCTACTTCCCTAGTTACACCGAACATACCTCAACGCTAGACATTGGCTCCAAGGAAGAACGATCCGTCACTCCTAGCTCGATGTTGTTCTCTGCGCCATCTACCCTTTCGACCGTTTAGGAGAAACAATGGTCCGCCACGGCTCGAGGACCATACCCAGCCAAGACGATGTCCTAGACAAAACCATAGATATCCAATCCAAACGTGATCTTCTGACCCTCGCCGAGGTTCTGGATAGCGAGACGTACGAAGTCATGCGAACAACCTTTGTGTATCTCGATAAAAATGAGGATCCTTGGTTTGGCTTGGTCGCAAGAAAGCGAAAACAAGATGTGACTGTAGAGGACATAAAGAATGCTCTCCGTCGAGTACCGAACACGAACTTCCGTCAGGCATATGCGAGCCTCATGATAGCCCGAGAAGAGGGTCTGCTAGATTATTATGTCAAGCGTCCTAAGTTTCTACTCCTCGACGACGAGGAAGAGGCAGACCTCCTTCCCCAGATATTTCCTGACGAGGTTCAAATCTTAGAATTCTTAAAGCAACACCCGCATCCTAATATCGTTCGATACTATGGATGCAGAGTGAAGCATGGACGAGTGACTGGTATCCTGCTAGAGAAGCACGAGAGCAGCGTCCATTACTCACGCGAGAAGAACACAAGATTCGAAGTGGACCGTTATTTGAAGGGTCTCCGTGCGGGCGTGGAGCATCTTCACTCTCTCGGCCTAGCACACAATGACTTGAACCCGTCCAACATTCTCATTGATAAAGAGAATAACCCTATCATTAATGATTTTGGCTCATGCAGGAAGTTCGGGCAACGACTTGTTTCGGCTGGTACGCCGGGCTGGATGGACGAGGATTATGAAAATTCCGAGCGACGAAATGACGAGGCGGCAATACGGAGGATTGAAGCATGGCTAAATGATCAAAGAGAGTCCAGCCATCTCATGCTTTGGTACGTGTAAAGACAATTGATCGGATGCATACTAACAAGATCAATCTCTTTTCTTCGCGAATGCCGAAATCATTCACTTCCTCCCATTCGCGCACCACGACAACCAAACACCGCCTCGCGCGCCGCCACCAATTTTTTGCCCTCCGCAGACACCAGATAGCCAGCCTTCACTGTGCACTGCAGACCGGCCGGATCTTGGTCTAGACACAAGTACAGCCCGCACCCACACACGATCGCTCAAGATAGTCACCACACAGACGTGATCAGGATGCAGACCTAGGTGCCTCTGCAGACTTCTTCAAAGGTTCTTTAAAGGTACCACAACGCCAGCACGCAGCCACCGCAGACAAGACTGATACGCAAGAACGGCGGCTCGTGGCTGTACAAGCTCGTAGATGACTCTGGCCGTCCTCGCAAGCTTGTTCGCAAAGTGGCTGTAACACAGTTCAGATCGAAGGTCGCACCGGACGTGAACGGTGCTCGAGCACTGGCAGTCGTCCAAGAGCAAGTAATGGATGTACCGCTGCACACGCACGCAAGCGCAATCGACAATATGTCCCGCTTTGTCATTGGTCCGCGTCTGACTTCACCTATCGAGGCGCCAACACCGCCGCTCCGCTTGCATAGGCTTTCAAACTTACTCTGAAGGACGCCACAATCGTCACATCGGAGGAATACCTCAGAAGGAGTCGGGAGCGGAACCGCCTCAGCATGCAACATTACCGTAACGACCGTACATCGAAAGAACAAAAGCGCATTCTGACGTATCAAAAGCTATACGAGGACAAGGTGGCTAAGCCGCGTAGACAGATGCGCGATGCTGGTAATCGAGAGCGGTACATACGTCGAAGCCGCACGGAAAGAGGTCAACGCCACCCTCTCTTTAGGAATGGCCGAGTGAGACGCAGCGCCTGAGGACGAACAGTCCCAGACGAAAGCCACCAGGAGGCACATCAAACTTGGTACTTGCTATGAAAGCTCAAGAGCGACGGCGAAACGCCATGTGCGCGGTGCAAGAAAGCCGGTGTCTCGTGTAAGCCGCAGGAGAAGTAGGTCATGATCGAAAACGTACCGCTTCGCACCGGTCTGCTTCGTCTCGTCTGTCTGGCTCGTACCTCTGCGGCGTCCGTCTGGCTCGGGCCCCTCGCGAACGGTCCAAGTTCAATCGTCTGCACTAGTCTGAGTGCTCTGGTCGCTCTCGAATGTCTGAGCTAGCAAGGTCCTTTTGCGATGTATCAATACCAGCTGGAATCTTGGAAGCATGTATGGGGTAAGAATGTACGAAAGATAGCAATTAGGGCGCTGTCTAAGCCAAGAGTGTATTTTTATTGCAAGATAATAATAGTAGGTAACTTAGGAGTAATCTTATTCGGGAACTAGTGGCGGGTATACATGTAATATATAATTTAGTGAATGAAGTATGTTTCATAGATATTGTCCGCGTTCTTACGGTATTAGTATACCTCGACTCTACTGTAAGCGTGTATCTACGCACTTACAAGCTCAACTACGCTTGGGGTTAGTCCTCAATACTAGTAAAGGAGTTGCTAATTAGGCTAGGTCGTCCGTCTGAGGTCGTCCGTCTGAGACCGTCTGTCTGATGCCGTTCGTCTCACGCCGTTCTGAGGTTGTCCTCACAAGGCTGTTCATAGGACACCGTCCCCCGTACCTGGTTCTGGCTGATGGCTGATGGCGTACTCGTGAAGGCGTGTCTGTTGATGATGTGCTTGCTGGTGCCGTGCTCGTTGCTCGCGTGCTGCTGAACGATGTGCCTCCAACGTCGTTCTGCTGTGTGAAGCTTCAACGACAATTTCCACAAGGTCTTCACGATGCCGTTCATGCCGACTGATGTGATTGTTCGAGGCGCTTCTTTCCTGCACAGTGTCCCTCTTACAACTGAGTCTTTGCAATGCGTCCTCTCTGGACAACCTACAGGCGTCATCTATCTTAATCAAAATCATACAATGCTCGCTAAAGTGCTCCGAAACAACACAACATGCAGACCTTCTACTGCCCTCTCCATCCCTCAACAAGCACGACCGGTCCCTTATACACATGCCGTGCCCTTATCACCCAGTCAATCGCGGCAATAATTGCGACCACAATGAACATCAGCACGCTCCAATTAAAGTCCACCAAGCTCGGCTGATACACGTTCGGCCAGAAACACCAAAAAAAGCAGAAAGTACTGTACGCCAATCCGCCGGTGTTGATCGCCACACCCCATTTTCCCAAACTCCATCTCGCTTTGGGAAGAAGTTCTGGTTGGTATATCCGTCGATATAACACGCATGCGATTGAGATCTGATATGTGATCATGAGAGAGACCAGATTGAGTGAAATGATGGCGTTGAAAGCCACGTCTGACCCGAAGTTGATGAAGGACAAGACGACGGTGAAGGCACAGGTGAAGATGACTGCGTTGGCGGGAACTTCGAGTTTGACATTGACTTTGGACAGCCAGTTTGAGAAGGGTAGGCCTTGATCACGGGCAAAGGACCAGGTTTGCCGAGACGTGCTGAGGTTGTAGGAAAGAGTACCAGCAAAGATCAGGATAATGACAATCGAAGCGAGAGCGTTGACTGCAGGGAGGGAGAAGGCGTTGTGGAAGACGTAGAGGAACGGGTAGCCGGTGTCGTCGTTGAGAGCGCCTTCGAGGTCGACCACACTGAAGAGGAATGTTACCAGAAAGACAATTCCCAGGCCGCCGTTGAGCACGTAGGAACCGATCATAGCCTTTGGAACCGTCCGCCCAGCATCTTTGATCTCTTCTGACATGTGCGCAGCAGCATCACTACAAATGCAGGCATAGATGGCGGAGATTTGGCCAACCATGAGAGCGAGGCCCATTGAGGACCAGTTACCACCGTTGTAGAATTGTGTGAAGACCACTTCGGCGGAGTTTCGTGGCGCCAGAACCCAAATGCAGACGATGATCGTGAGGAATCCGAAGACGTGCAAGATGAGCATGAGATTCTGGAAAACCGGCATAGCATTGCCTCCGTACACATTCCCGAGGAGCACGATCAAAGTAATCGCCCATACGCAGAGGGTGCCTTGCCAGTTCGTCGCGCTATATTCCGGGTGGTTGATATATGCCAGACTCTGTATGAGTGTTCCAACCAGGAAAGGACCAGAAGCTGTTCCTGCCTGCCATGAAAGAGTCGACATCCAACCAGTGAAGTAGGAGAGAAGTTTCTGGTACTTTGGAGGTGCGAATTCGGAGACCCAGTGATACTACCGTCGAAGTCAGCATGAGCTCAGCAAGAAGTTCTCAAACGACTCACTTGACCTCCACTCGTCGGTGCCATCGATGCCATCTCAGCCAAGCTGACAACCACAAGCGAGAAGCCGATAAATGTCCAGATGTACGACCAGAAGAGACCGGCAAGCCCACCGCTGTACATTCCCTGATACGAAGCGGCCAGCAGCACTTCCCATGTTCCTTGCAGAATGACAGTAAATGCGATTGTCGAAAGACCTCTGAAGTTTCTCCTCAATTCCTGCTCTTTGCCCATTCTCTTCATATCCTTCTGATCATTCTTCGTGAAACCCTTATCACCCGGGCGCGACGACTTGAGATGTCCATGATAGTCCAAATCTTCGCCGTCATCGACTATTCTGTCAAACGTGCCCAGCTCTCTCGACGTCCTCGATATGTTGGTCTTGGTTATGACATCTTCCGACAGATGCGCTGGCTGCGCCGAGGACGATGACGACGTGGGAGAGGCCATCGTAGTATAGAGAATGCTGCTGTGCGCGCGCAAAGGAGAGTAGAGAAGAAGTGAAAGCGCATCACTAAAGAGTCAGGTCACGTCTTACACCTCGCCTACGCTTAGCACTTAGCACTCTCCGCCCACGGCACCGTCGTCGCGTGGGCTCCATTGATGGCTGCCGCTACTGCATGTGCAATAAGGAGCCAAGATTCCCTGCCGGAGAGCCACCATTCCTGCGTCAGCTGTGCCTGTATTCCTGAGCAAGCGGATGCGGCAGGCGTTCCTGGGGCAGTGTCTTGTTGCCGAGAATATGATCTTGTGCCTCTGGTTTTCAGGCTGTCGTGTAACCGGTCATCGAACAAATGTGCCAGACGCCATGACGTGGTGGAGCATGATCCGGTCAAACGAGACAGACGTGGTGGGCGTGGCAGGGAGGTCAGAAGATGCTTGTTCCAGCCAATCGATGTGGTGCTTGGCCGCTTCACAGAGTTTTGCTAGATCGTTTCCAGAACTTTACCCGTGAGATAGACTTTCGCCTCGTTTGTTCCCTGACTGCCGCCCGAATGTTCCGAATTTGGTTGAAACACCGGCAGTCAGCACAAATTGAACCACTAAACACACATCTCCAACAACCACAACACCCACCATGTCGAGGTCGAACGATGCTGGACATTACTTCCAGACTACGCATGCACTTGCTACATCGGAACGAAAAGCAGCCAAATCGAACAACAAGCATGGACACCCGATCAAGCTTCCGTCAAAGATCCTGAACGCCATAGCCGATCCTCAGCATGAAAAGTCTGTGTACGTTGCAGAGGCAGCCGGAGAAGTGAAGCGCGTAAATTTGGAAGTGTGTAAGATGCTCCACCCTTCGTCGTGGTACCAACACATATTGACTCGACCTTAGGATGGCACAATCAAGCGTATGTTCAACCACAGTGAAGCCCCGGTGACGAGCCTGGCAGTATGCTCAACCACAAACACACTATTTGCCGGATCATGGGACAAAAAAATCTATGCGACCTCTCTGGACAACACATCCGAGATCACAAAGTTGCAAGGCCACAGCGACTTCGTAAAATGCCTCTTGACCACAACGCTCAACAATCAACCCATCCTGTTGTCGGGAAGCGCAGACTCCACAATAATAATCTGGTCCATCTCATCCGGCCAACAACTCCACAAACTCAAAGGCCACACCAAGGCGCTTGCCGACCTGACCATCGACCCACTCAGCATCACGTCCGACTCTTTCACCCTCTTCAGCGCAAGTAGTGACCGCGAAATCCGTCGCTGGAATATCTCTCTCACTTCGGCCCAAGAACTCCAAGAACCACCAATCCGTCCCCACGAGACAAGTATCTACAAGCTCCACTGGGATTGCGATGCCGAAGGCCTCTGGACCGCATCGGCAGACAAGACAGCAAAACACTTGGTCCGCTCTCGAAACTGGGAATCGGATACCACTCTCCACCATCCAGATTTCGTACGAGATGTCGTAGTCTTTGAAGATTTAGGTCTTGTGGTTACCGCCTGTCGGGACGAGGAAGTGCGGGTTTGGGAAGTTTCAAGTGGGAAACTGGTCTGTTCTTATACTGGACATTTTGAGGAGGTGACGGCATTGCTTCCGAGATTTGCAGAGAGAAAGGTTGTCAGTGTTAGCATTGATGGGACGGTGAGGCAGTGGAGTTTAGAGAGGAAGGATATGGTTAAGTTCCAGGAGGATTTGGCGAAGGATGTTAGTGGGGAGGTTGCGGAAGCTGAGAAGAAGGCGGGTGGAGGTATGTTGACTGCAGAAGAGGAGGCAGAGTTGGCGGAATTGATGGATAGTGGTGGCGAGTGATGCTGAATATGAATGTCGGTAGCTTTACATTATATGTACACTGAACTGATCCTGGGTATCATTCGACTTTTCCTTCCCTTCCTGCCGACAAGTTACGATCAAATCTTTACTGCAATGTGTTCGAGATTTGAGCCTGGACCCATTTCTCAAGCCCACCCTTGGCAATGATGTCTTGCACATTGGGTGGGAGCTCGCCAACCTTCTGTGTCCAAGTCTCGCCCCCCTCACCTTCCTGGATAACAACCTGACTTCTTCTTACATCCCACGTGAACGTCCAGCCGGTCCGGATAGTGAGCTTCTTCTCAGTCTTGCTCACTGGTGCCGGTGGGGGAGAATCCAGACTGTCGGCGTTCTTGCTGGGCTCAGTAATGGGCGCCTTTCCTGCTTGACCAGTTGCGGAAGAGATGTCGTTGTTGAATGTCGCTCGTAATCTCTCAACCAGCTTTGGCACTTCGACGCCCATGAGAGCATTGTTGATCGAGTTTCGACTGAAGATATTGCCGAAGCTGCCAGCAACGGCGAGTGGGATGCCCTTTGCCAGAATTGCGGTCGCGGCTTGTTCTCTGGAAGATCCGCAGCCAAAGTTGAAACCAGAAACTAATATGTCACCCGCCTTTGCTGTCTTAGCAAAATCCTTATCGAAGTTCTCCATGACCACGGTAGCCATTTTAGCCGGGTCGGAGGAGAAAGCATCGTCGTACGTGTACTTTCCAGGGTAGATACCATCAGTGTTGACATTGTCACCATCACACCATACGATCTCACCGGTCACCCTCTCAGGGAAGCCGGGCAGGATTTCGGTGAGGCCGCTAGAGCTTTGTTCAGCCGGAGGAGTTGCAAAGCCTGATTGAGAAGTGCCCTCTCCAGACTCTTGTGCCAACCGTTGCTCGCCGTCTTTGATGGCCTCTTCAGCCTGTGCAATGATCTTGTCGAGTGCGTCCTCGATACTAATCATGCGATGCTCCTCTTCTACACCGTCGCCCTCGCCGCGTCGGACACCAGACCAACCTTCGGGCTTCTCGTACCAGCCGGGTCCGGCAATCTTGCCTTGCAGAGCCGAGGCAGCGACGACCTCCGGACTTGCAAGATAGGCCTTAGCATCTGTGCTTCCCATCCTGCCTTTGAAGTTTCTGTTGCTCGCGGAAACGCCGACTTCACCGGGTTCAAGGAGACCGGTTCCGAGACCAATGCATGGGCCACATCCAGATGGCAAAGGTTCCGCACCAGCCTCAAGCAGTGCTTGCCAATCACCCTGCTCCTCTGCAGCGCGCTGCTCGGGAAGTGAAGCTGCAGCAATGTAGAACTTCACGCCGTCAGCGATCTTTGGTACCTTACCATCCTTGTCAGCCAGCTGCTTGAAGACCTTGGCGGCAGCACTGATATCGCTGCGTCGAGAATTCGTGCATGACACAAGATAAGCTTTGTTGACTTTGATGTCTTGCGCCTCTAGCTCATTCAGTGGAGTAGCGACCTTGACTGAGTTCGGTCCGGAAACGTAAGGGCAGAGTGTTGACAAGTCCAGGAACAGTTCTTTGGCGTACGTCGCTCCTGCGTCGGCCTTCAATGGGTTGGCGAAGAGCTCGTCAAGCCTCTCGTGGTTGAATCGATCGGTAGTGAGACTGGCGGTGGGCGACGGCTCTCTGTACATGCTTGCTTCGGTGGCCTTGTATCGCAGCCAGCCTTTCAGCACATCGTCAATCGGGAACAATCCAGACAAAGCTCCCCACTCGGTGGTCATGTTCGCAATCGCGAGTCTGTCATCCACTTGTAGACTTCGCATGGTGTCCGTAGAACCAGTAAATTCAATGGCGTGGTTTAGAACCTCGTCATTGTTGAACAGTCCAGCGAGCGCAACGATCACGTCCTTTCCAGTGGTGCCTTCTGGGAGAATTCCAGTAAAAGTCACTTTAGCGATCGGGGGAATCTGCCACCACGTCTTACCTGTCGCCCAGATACTGGCAGCATCTGTGCGGACAACAGGCGTTCCGAGACAGCCGACTCCTCCATACATATTGGAGTGACTGTCGCTAGCGACAGCCATTGTTCCTGGCCACGCATAGCCCTCTTCGACCATAATCTGATGTCCAATACCCCGTCCTGCTGGGTAAAAGTCGACTCCCTGCTTCTCTGCGAATGATTGAATCTTCTCGTACTTCTTCAAGTTGTTCTCACTCTTATTCTGGACATCGTGGTCAAGAGTCATCACAACCTGCTTGTTGTCGTGAATCTTGGTCGCGCCAATGCTCATGAACTTGGTTGCCACAGGCCATGAGTTGTCGTGGGTCATACAGTGGTGAGGGCTAAGCGTAACATAATCGCCGGCCTTGACGAACTTTCCATCGGGCAGGCCTTGCGAGTACCTTTGCACGATCTTCTCGGTGAGCGTCTGAGGTATCGTCGGCGTTGTCCATGGCTTGTTCAGCAAGTCTGAAGGCGCATTGTCGAGCTGGGAAGAAAAGGCTTCGCGTAGTTCTGCTCGTGTGCTTCGCGAGCTCGAGACATGCCGCGGGCGGTGGTGGAGGTAGGTGACAGAGCTGTTCCGCGAGGCGACAATCGCTCGTCGAGGGCATGGATATGCGACGCCATTCTGAACATTTCTTAGCCCTCAAATCATCATCTTTCGCATGTCTTGCTCACGTTGCGTGCCAGGCGTTGCAGACTTCTTCCTGCGCTCGCTCTCAATGCCGCCATTGCGGCAATATGCTCCCAGCCTCTCCTATGCTGGACAAAGGCTCCGTATATATCGTCGAAAGAGCGTCTGCCGAATTGTTCGTATCATGTAAATACGGAGCCAATGGCGCGAGAGGGAGTAATCCAGAATCTAGTTCTGCCAAGCTCCGACCGCCGACCTCGCTCGAGATCCTGCATCCGACTCACAAGAAAACTTGTCGACAAAGAATATATCGCACAATCCCTCAACATCACCATTCTTCAACCCCAATATGCCCTCACGAGATCAGATCCACTACTTTGGAGCAGGTCCGGCGCCGTTGCCAACTCCAGTCCTGGAAGAGGCATCCAAAGTGATTCTCAACTACAAAGACACTGGCATTGGCATCACAGAAATCTCCCATCGGAGTGCCGATGCAAATGAGGTTCTGGCGAACACCCAAAACGCCTTGAGACAACTCCTCGACATTCCCGAATCGGAAGGTCCGGACGGATACCAGATTCTCTTCCTCCAAGGTGGCGGTTCCGGGGAATTCAGTGCCGTCGTCTTCAATTTAGTCTCGGTCTGGGTTGCCAAGCAGCTGAAGGCTGTGGGTGGCGACGAAGCCAAACTCGCACACGTTGTCAAGGAACAGCTCAAATTGGACTACCTGGTCACCGGTTCCTGGTCTCTCAAGGCATCGCAAGAGGCCGCTCGTTTGGTAGGACAGGATCATGTGCACATCGTCTCCGATTCGAGAAAGCACCGAGATGGCAAATTTGGTGTCATTGCAGAGCCATCAACGTGGAGTCACAGCAGTGGCGAGCCCGCGTTCACCTACTACTGCGACAACGAGACTGTTGATGGCGTCGAATTCCAGTCAACACCTGCTGGCAAGAACTTGGTGGCAGATATGAGCTCGAACTTCCTCTCACGACCTGTCGAGGTCAGCAAACACGCTGCAATCTTTGGAGGTGCTCAGAAGAACATTGGTACAACTGGCATAACCATCGCCATTGTCTCCAATGCCTTCCTTCCACCGCACGCAGATTATGCCAAGCCGGATGTTCTGCGAAGACTTGGTCTGCCCAACGGACCTGTTGTGTTGGACTGGCCTACTATTGCCAAGAACAACAGCTTATACAACACTCTTCCCATCTTTGATGTCTGGATTGCAGGCCAAGTCATGGAGAGACTGCTTACGATTCACCCTGCTGGAAATGGCCCGCGCATCACTGGCCAAGCGACTGAGTCGGACCGGAAAGCCAAGATGCTTTATGATGCACTGGACAAGAATGAGACCATCTACCAGGTCGTTCCAGACAAGAGCATACGCAGCAGGATGAACATTTGCTTCCGCGTAAAGGGTGGTGACGCTGATGCGGAGAAGGCATTCCTCAAGGGCGCTGAAGCCAAAGGACTCATGGGTCTCAAGGGACATCGCAGCGTCGGCGGTATCCGAATCAGCAACTACAACGCTGTTCCCGTAGCTGCCGCGGAGAAGCTAACTGCGTATCTGCAAGACTACGCGAAGGCGTAAGCTGTGCATCAACAACATGGGCGGCGAAGGAAAAAAACACACAAATTGAGATTTTAGCGAGGAGTTTTGGGGGGACGGAATGATTCAACTCACGAGGGTGAAAAGGGCACGGAAACGGTAAAAAATGTGGTTGACCACGGATGGGCAAGGAAAAAGCAATTCATAGAAAGGAAATAGACAAATCGGAAACTCAGGACTCTGACGACTAGCAATGCAAGATTAGTCTTTTGACGACTGCGCACAGTGTCCAAGCGCATTCGCTTTTTCCATATTCAGCCATACCTCATCCTCCTACAATATTCTTACAGATCCAGCCAGCCTCCTCACCAGTGAGCGACACGATCCGCGAAGATCTGCCTATGCTAAGGGTATCTCTATGTGTACATGATGAAAGGGATAGACGAATACGATCACAATGCCAACCCAACCTGACCCGGATGATCGACAATCGTGGGCCACCGCTTCTCCCTCCTCTCGGGGTCCTCCGATGTACATGCGGTAGAAGGCGGAGAAATCGGTGTCATCATGGCTCTCGAAGAAGACTCGCCGGTCACGGATCTGCTGTGACGACGTTTCGAATCGGAAGGCGAGGATGTTGTGCTCATGGATTCAATGGTGGTGCAGAAGGAAGCTTCTGAAACTGCGCGACGGCGGGATTGTGTTGACAACGGTGCACAGGTGTAGGGAGGCTGCTGCGCGGCGGCCGTGTCTTCCGGAATTTTCGAAGTGGATAGAAGGTTTGTGAGCCAACCTGTGACTCGTGATGACGGTCTTCTGACGACGCCTACAGTGTCCGTCGTGAGATTGGAGTCTGGCATGTTGGTGAAGGGTCTTGACAGCCGAGACTTGACAGGTGACTTGATCGGAGTTGGGGACACTGCTTCTGCAATGGTCGGACAATCCGTGTCGAGCCGTAGTGGGCGGGAGAATGCAGAGCCGATGTCTGTCAGGGTTTCAGATCTGGCCCGCACCGTCATTGATGGTGCGACAGCGGGAACATGCCTGTTTTCTGGACTGAGTGGCCGTGCGGATTCGGCTCGGCGCTCTTCGATGATTGTGTTGAGCTCCAGGATCTCCCTGTCAAGCTCGTCACTGTCCTCAGAGGGCACTCTGTTGGTCTGATTGGATCTCTTCCGCTTGAGCCGTGTTCTTTCGCCTGATGTTCGTGATGAAGATGTCGTGCCGGACGTGCTACTTTCGAGAGGCTGACGGCGCAGAGAGTACATGGAACTGGAAGACGACTTGGTAGATAGGGTCGGTTGAAGTTGTCTGCTTGAATGGCGAGCAGGACCCGTCTCGTCTCTCATGGTCGTTGGAGATTGGTCTTGCTTAGCCGTAGCACTCATGTGTTGACATCTTTCGAAAGGTGTTTCCCGAGATCCGCGATACGATGACCTCTTTGCCGCAGTGTCTCGACAATAGTCCACATCGAAAGACTTTGAGGCATTATGGCGGACAGCGGTGATGGGATGGGATGGGATGGCACGGCTATCTCCTCTCAATACTACTGGCTCCAGTTGCAACGGCTTCAACGAACGACGCTGCTTCTCCGTGCAATCCAGGCGACGGAAGTTTGTCGGCTGGCCTCTGCTTGTTCTTGCTGGTGACTTCTTGGATGAGGTTCGTTTTGCGGACTTGTGGAAATTGAGTAGTGTCGTGGAGCTCTTCCGTCGGCCATGTAGAGACACTTTGCGCATCAAGGAAGAGTCGCCGGCGTGCAATGGCTTGATGGAAGGCGGTCGTTCGGTGATTGGTCGCACGCGGTCCTCTTCCGTGAATGCTGCGTGGTTCCATGTTGCATGGTATCTAGACGCGTGCGGCGACATGAGGTCACGTTGTGTGGGTTGACGATTATATAGGGTTGGAGGTGAAATTGCCGCTACAGACGCCCGGCAGTCAGCGAGTCGTGAGTGATGTCTGGTGGCGCGCGGTCCACGAACCTTTGGTGCTTTTCTTCTCATATTCGTACTCATCGTCACCCACCGCCGCCCAGCAGCACAGCAAGGCGGCCAGCCAGCCTCGCCAATGTGCATGTGGGTGCTGCACGAAGAGGCTCATTGACGTGGATTGACGATGTCATGAAGACTGTGCGTGCGTGCATACAAGTAAGAGGCAACGAGCAGCAAGTGAAGCAGAAAGAAGAAGAGTAGTCGTTCATCTTCAGAACAAGAGCTTCCATGCTGCCAGAACAGCTTCACCAGAACAGCTTCAGCAGAACAGCTTCAGCAGGAATCCTGAAACGTGGGGCGCCTCGCAGAACGCCGGCCTCCAGGCACTCATTCATGGAGTAGCGAATGTGCGTTGATTATTGGCAGCAGGCTGCAGGTGGCAGGCGCGTTCCCTGCGCGCAAGGCAAGCGCAAGGCAAGCGCAACCGCGACCGACAGTCGACACCACAACGAAGCACGGCACGGCACGGCACGGCGCGAGATGAGAGCTAAGCCGAAGTCAAAACTCTTTGCCGTCCTTTAGCCTTTCGCGCTGCCCTCGGTAGGAACAGGGAAGATGGCGTCAGCCTTGCCGCTAGCTAGAACTAGCGCTGATCTCATTTCTGGAACGAGTCTCGAGCGGCCAATGAGACATCCATCTACACATCGGAATCGTCTACGCCTACATATACATTATTGATGATTAACGTGAGACAGCATCGCACCTCTCTCCTATGCTGTGCTACCGTGCTACCCTTTCGCACACTCTCCTCCGCCACCCTCAATCTCCCATGAACCCCCTTCTGCCGCTGGAACCGCCACGGAGAGCGAAATGTCTCGGCAATTCATGCATGTCTTGCCCACTCGCTACCATATGTCGCGAAACCATCTTGTCTCGTAGCATCTCAATGCTGCTGTCAACCAACATCACACAGCCGCGCACATCGAGCATGTCCGTTTGCAGGAGGCCCTGCTGATAACCTTGGACCACCATTGACGATATGCACAAATATCTGCATTTCCGATGCATCATCCATGTCTCTCTCACACGCACGCCTCGAGGAGCTGGCTCAATTGCCATGACTCATCTGCCTTGCAACACTGCCCTTGGACGCTCTCCGTGTCCCAAAGACATTCACAGCCCGGGGACTACTCGGCGTCTGAACAGGCAAAAGCGCCTCATCCAACCTCAGCCCCAATTTGACCTCACAAACCCTCTGCCAAACACCCTGTACAGCCCTCTGCAGTTCAACGCCCATGTCACGATTCATAAGTCCCACAGCCAAAGGAGCAAAGATATCCACATGTTTCTCGAACTCGCCGTCCGCGAAGCCGACGTACCCTTCCAAAACGTCAATCACCACCGGTCGCCATGTCACAATGTTTCGTTGTTGCGTTTCTTCCTCGAGAGATATGTACGAAGCGATAATGTCGCTGCAGAGCGGGATGAGCGCGGATTCCGTTTCGGGTCGTGAGGCCGCGCGCTCCTCGCATTGGTCGGCGTACATGCGTAGCAAGATGAGCACATACACGCTGGCACTTCCGCTTTCTTGCTTGAGGAGGTTGGGAGGTTGCTTCATGAAGCCTTCGCGGAAGAGGCGTGTGCGAAGTTCGCGGTCTTCGTTGAAGCGCTTGGCGAAATGGTATGATGTTTTGAGGAGCTTCATCAGCCGGAGCAACAGATGTGATGGGATAGACGCGTACACGGCGTCATTGTTGAATAGCTCCGACACCGTCTCGATCATCAGGAGCTGGAGCACGCACTTCGTGATGATCTGGTTGAAGTATCGTCTTCGCGCGGCCGTGACGACGATAGGTGCTTGCTGTTTGCACTGCACATTGCTGAAGTCTTCAAGCTCTGATTGCTTGGTGCGAGCTGTCTGAGCCGGGGACGGGCTGCGATCATGGTCGGATGACAATGATAGCGAAGAGGCCTCCACATGCCTGTCGCCATTAATAGCAGACCTGTCGTCATCTTCGGATGGACCGTTGATCTTCAAGGCGTTCGTGTGCTCCGTAATGGATGCATCATCTGCAGCCGATATGCCTCTCGGTCGCGATGGACTCTCATGGGAATACGAACTGTCCTTGGAATAACTGCTCGATGTTGCAGCCGAGAACAGTTCTTTGGCTTCCGTTCTGTTGAAAAGGTCGACGAACGCGCCGACGATCTTCTCCCAGTGCTGCGGCGTGAACTTCTTGACATTCTGGAGAATCAGCTGCTGAAGGCAATTGCTGCCAATCCGCGCCAAGGTGTCGTTCTCCTGGCAGATACAGAGAGCAAGCAGGTCCAGAAAGCGGTCCAGCATATATTCCAGGCTCTCGAAAAAGTGCGTGAACAAGCTGATCATGTTTCGCAGCGCCTGGATCAATGTGGTGGACAGCCATACCGATAGCTCTTCATGGTTGATGGCTTCGTGATTGATGGCCTTGCGATCTTGCAGCACCATGAAGATGGGGTATAGTTGCTGTCTCCAGAGGGTGTCCCAGAAGGCTTTTGGAAAGTCGCCTCCATACTTCGTCAAGGTATCGAAAAGGTAGTTGAGCGCTCGTGAGCGAACCTCAAGATCCTCGCCAGTCATGAGCACATCATGGAAAGCGAACAGCACAGGCAACCAGTACTGCTCTTCTTGTGTCTGTCGAATGGGTTGCTTGGGCATATTCTCGGCTTGAGGTGCATCCTTCGAGCCTGGTGCTTTCTGTGAAAGAGGACACTCCGGTGTTCTGAGCATCTTCGGCACGGAAGACTTTAACGTCTCAATGGCTTGCAAGCTCTTCTTTTGGAACTTCATGTTCTTGCTGAATTCTGTCAAGCACACGACCAGATCAGCGAAAGCGCCTTGCGACACCACCACGCCAAAGCGCTCATTGTACACTTGCGTTACATTGTCAAAGGCAAGGTTGACAATGCTTTCGTATGGTTCCTTGGCGGCCACTGTGAAGACGCCAAACATAGTCCTCCAGCCAGATCGAATCATATCACCGCGAGCCTGGATCATTTGAATGAGGCAACGCAGTACCAGGTCCTTGACGGCCACCTGTGAGGCATTGCTGAGGATGAGCTCGAATGGCTTGAGGAAGTCCTTCTGGAACTTGAAACCGGGCAGCTCCTCGATCTCCATGAAGCGCATACTCAGCTGTCGTAAGCTGTTGAGCGCGAAGTGCACAACGTGCGTGTTGTTGTGGCATCCGACATCGATGAAATGCTGTCCCAAGATCTGCCAAATATTGGTCCACTCAAATCTTACACGAGTCATGTTGTAGCTCGAGATTTCGACAAGTTTGTTCAAGCTGTACGTTCGTGGTTGATCTGAGAGGCCGGAAGATTGGATCTCCTGCCAGCTGACTTGTGTCAAAGCCCGAACAAAATGCACAATCGCACCACCTGGCATATTGGCTGTATTCGTGAAGATACGATCGACACTGCGGATCATGTCTGCACCCCTGGTCTCCTCGACAATATCAGCTTGGTATGCACCACTGGGACCATTTCGAGTAGTCGGCCGCCTGTTGAGTTGCAGGCTCTTTCGTCCAGCTCCGTTGACCTGTGGACTCTGCGGCACTCCTTGCGCTCGCATCACATCAGGTATGGCACCTTCCTCAACACCGCTCGAGATGAGCTGAAATCGGTCAAGCTGTGATATGCAGGTGAGGATATCACGCCAGCTCTCTTTTAGATGATTACCTTCGCTGTAAGCAATGTCGATCAATGCTCGTAATGCTTCCATGTTTTTGGCTTTCATCTCCGACAGGTTGTACAAGTTCGTGCTCCTGCTCAAGCTTGACACGAAAGCTTGTCTGGGGTCCTCAAGATCAAATAGACATGCTATGCGAACCGCGAGCTTTTGGCCTTCCATACACAGACGTATCGTCTCGAGGTTCTGCGTCTCTTGTGCCGATCCCGAGAGTGCTGTGAGAAAGCTCATCCAGGTCACTTCGAACATTGGTCCAACGTGCTTGTAGGAGCTGGCAATCAAGAACTTGCCCTTGCTTACCGCGGCCGCTGCACCTCCACCTCGCTTTTGTGCTCGAAGAAGGTTCTTGAAAAGCTGTTCCGTGCGGTTGCTCATCTCTTCGCTGGCCTGTGCGTATGCCTCTCGCCGGAGATCGCGGCCCACATTTGCAAGTGTACCTACAAGTCCAGTGGGTTGTTGTGGGAGCTGGCCGAGGTTTGCCGCCTGTTCGCGCTCAGTGTCTAGAACGATCTCATTGTGTGCGATCTCGTCGAAGATGCCTTGCAGATACTCGTCAGGCAAATCTGCGTTGTCGTTGATGCCACGGTTGTTCTTGATGAAGTCCTCAACCGTCATGCGCTTCTTCACCTGTGCCGAGTGCTGATCGGTGTTGAGCATGATGACACTGTATGCTAGCACATATGCAGTGTCGGCATTCGCAAATGCATTCGGGTTGCCTGTTGTGTATCGTTCCGCAAACTTGAGCATAAGTCTGTCGATCTTCTGAGCCTCACCCGGAAGACGGAATGACTGCAAGAATCTTCGCAGTGCATCTACAAATCGAGTGCGCGTAAAATCCATCTGATCCACAAAAGCGTGCATGATCTTGATGTTCTCTTCGTCGCCCTCACCAAGGAATTCACCAAGAGACTTCTTGTTGACGCGCTCATTGTTGAGGAAGAATTTTGCAATGTCTTGTGCGTCTTCAGACGGGATGAAGCCTTTCGCAATAAGCATCTTGACGCCTCGCTTGGGCTTAAAGTTGAACGCCCGGATGGCCTCGTTCAGAGCTGTCTTTCGTTGTTTGATCTTTTCAAGCTCTTCGGGATCGTCTTCCGCGACTGGTGTGTCGGCGTCTCGAGGTGTCGTAGGTATGCCGTCGATTGACGCACCACTTGGACCTGCAGACTCCATCATCCTGGTATCTAAGCTTTCTCGCTGCTGGTCGTCCAGTGAGAATCGAGCATCGACCTCAGCCAGTGTGCTCGCAGCTACTTCTGCGGGCGTCTGTTGGCCCCAATTCACCATACTTCGGAGCGTTTCTATCAACGCTTCCAGCCCTTGCATCTTCATAGCATATTCTTGAGGAAAGGCTTGCTCAGATTCATGCGGCTGTGTCATGCTCGCTGTTGTCAAGCTTGGTGGTAGTGTCCCTCGCTCTCGCCAATCGTTGGAAAGACTGCTGTTTTGCCTCGCCACACTCTCCAGATACGCTTGCTGCTGAAGTCCGGAAACAGGTACTGGTTGACTTGCTAAACGACTCACATGCTCCACCATGCGCTGGTACATGTTGTCAATAGCTTGGCGATCACAGTCATAATTCAGGTATATCTCCACCAGCGCTCGAGGATCCTGTCCGATGCGACCGAAAATATGCTGAATGATATATGACTTCTGCCATCCTGGGGCTTGCCGCTTGTCCAGAATCGTGATGTAGATCTCCTTCAAGAAGACCTCCAGTTCCCGCTTCAATTGCGATCGTAAGTACTTTGTCATCAGCCAGAAGATTTCTGAAGACACCTCGAAGACCTTGCTGATGCTGCTTGCGCCGTTTCGACTAAGACTCAAGCAAAGATACTGCTTGATTGCCTGTGTGAAGCCAGTCGGGTCGCCGTTAGAAGAGCTTCGTATGGTTGCGTGCGGAGAGGTGAAGATTACGGAGTGGTTGAAGAGAACACTGTGAACGATATGCAAGCTCAGAAGCTTCGAGCGCATTCCTTGCGACTTGATGTCAACCGCATCCTCTATCCGCAATGCTTTGGTTGAGAGCTTGCACATGGCACGGAAGATCAAGAAAGCGTCTTTGATGTAGATTTCATCTTCCTCGTCATCTTCAGACACGGCCTCACTCCCTTCTCCTTGCACGGTAATCGATGGCACATCGGCACCAGAGCCTGATCTGGAAGTTCGTTTGCCACCCTTCTTGTTCTTCGTGACCATAGTTGGAGCGGTGTCATTTATCCTCGTGTCGTCGAAAGATTTGCGCGTCTCGAACGTCTGCAAAGTCATCTTTGGTTCGTCCTTCTCGACATCTGGGGTCTGTGGGCCGGCTACTGATGGTGTTTCGTCACCTCCCACAACAGATGACACGTCAGAAGCAGCTTCAGCGCCATTTGCCCGAAGACTTGATGACGATGATCGCGAAGCTTTGCTTGCCAGTCTGACTTTGACACGCTCGAACACGGTGCCGACCATTTGCATCAAAGTACCTTGGGCAATCTGCTGGTTGGCGCTGCTTTTGCTTAGCAAGAAGATGTTGTATGTCTGACGTACGCTCTTAAGCAGTCCTGCGCCATGTACCACGATCTTGTCATTGAGGATAGCAGCCAATAAGCTCTTGATAATCTGCATCTGCACTTCCGCAGGAGTTGCCTCGCCCTGGAAGCAATCGCAGATCGTGTCTATCGCTTTCTCGATAAGCGGCGGCCTTTGTCTGGAATCCTCGCCCGCTTCGCTCTGCGACTCGGATGCAGCTGGGGTCGAAAAGTAGGAATAGCTGATCAGCTTTCCTATGCAGTCCAGGGCAGTGGTCACTACCGAAACCGTTGACGCCTCGGTCGCGAGGTTCAAAGGCTCAAACATTACTTCAGGGTTGATCTGCGTAGCATCTCCTTGAGCACTTCGAATGGCTGACAGAGCGCGCTGTGTCGAGTCTGCCAGTGCCTTTCGCTTGCGCGCATCTTTGGAAGCTGCAATACTCTCCAATGCAGCAACGACAAATACCATGCTCGTCCTGGTCGACCGAGTCGATGCGCGCGTTGCGGTAGTGGCAGTGGTCGATTGAGAATCTGTTCGTGGGCGGGTAGCTGCCATGGAGCGAGTCGTGGGCGAGTCTGGGGTGGCAGCACTCGTTGGAGGCGGCGAGACGGCGCTCTCTGGCGCACTGTGTGCATTGGGCTCGCTGGGAGGGGTGGTGGTGGCGTCGTCGTGCGTCGATTCCGCATTATTGTCGACGGCTTGCGTAGCATGCTCGCCTGTCACCACGTCAGACTGTTCTGCCTCGACTTCTCGGAATGCACAAGCATTTTGCGCAAGGGCAACTTCAGTCTGCTGTATGCCTTCCGAGTTGTCGTCCATGACCAGCACCGAGTAGTCGGCATTGAATGTGCTGTTGTGTTGGTCAAGAATGGAGGACATTCCCGGAGAGGGCGCTGGCTCGGGCATGCCAATGTGGTTATCGCGCACTGGAAGCATTCTACGCTCGCAGCATTGTACAAATCCTCGATGTCCGCGGGTAGCGGTGGTATGCAGGTATGCTACTATCTATGCACAATCGACGCTCGCCGTCGAAGCTATAGGGCTGTCTTGGTATAGACAGGTGAAAGGATTATGGAGGCAGCCTCAGGCACGGGTGACGCCGTGACGGGGCAGAGAGGTGCCCACAGCTGTCCACAACGCTGATATCGGTGTTTTCGCAGCCGAATGGGAGAATATAGCCGGATGGGAAACCACGCCAATTCTACCCGCCTACCCGCCCACGCGCCGCCGTGTTTTGTGTTTTGCCGGAGAAGGTCCGACTGCATCGTCGGAAACCGGAGCGGAGGACAGAGCTCAGATACCGCTCGCTACCTATTTTCAGAGAAAGCTGTTCAACGTCTCTCACCAAAGAAAGCCCGCCGCGACCGCATCCCTCCTGTCCTTTCCTCCCCTCTCCTCCCCTTCTCTCCCCCCCTCACACTCTCACCCTCCTCGAGACCATCCTCCGCTACCCATTGCGCGGCCTTGGATTGTCGTTGCCGTGACATTGGCCTCACCTGACCCCGACAAGCAACTCAGGCCCCGGACACATCAATCACAATGTCAGCCGCTTCCGTGCTTTCGCGCGCCTCCACACGTCTTGCCACCAGACGCGCATGCACACGGCTTACATCACAGCCGACTGTTGCGTGAGTGCTGCGACACCAATGCACCGAGGCATTGCAGGCACAAGAGCTGATACATTGCCCGCAGAAGCAGAATACCAGCCCTCTCCGCCCTCGCCAGATACTATGCCTCCAAATGTTCGTACATCGGTGACATATGGAACCAGGTATTGCTTGTCTAACACGATGCCCAGCTTACCCACCACACACGGTCATTTCGATGCCTGCGCTTTCGCCGACCATGACAGCAGGAAACATTGGCACATGGCAGAAGAAGCCCGGTGACAGTCTGGCGCCCGGTGATGTCCTGGTGGAGATTGAGACCGACAAGGCACAAATGGACTTCGAGTTTCAAGAAGAGGGTGTACTCGCAAAGATTCTGAAGGATTCGGGTGAGAAGGATGTGGCAGTGGGCAACGTGAGTAGAGACAAGGAGCTGAAACGCTGCTCGGGCAATGCTGACGAAAAGCATACAGCCAATCGCTGTCTTGGTTGAGGATGCCGGCGATGTCGACGCTTTCGCCGACTTCTCCATCGAGGATGCTGGTGGTGAAAAGGCTGCATCCGAGAGCAAGAAGGAGGGTGGTCAAGAGGCCGCTGAGGCTTCAGAGCCGGCAGGCTCAAGCTCCGGCACCGCACCACCAGCACCAAAAGAAAGCGAGACACCAAAAGCACAGGAGTCGGAATCGTCGGGCGAGCGATTACAGCCGGTGCTGGAGCGTGGTCCAGTCGTTGGCCCAGCTATTGCCAAGCTTGCTCTTGAGAAGGGTGTCTCGCTCAAGGACATCAAGGGATCGGGCCCAGGCGGCAGCATCACACGAAAGGACATTGAGAACGCTAAGCCATCTGCTGGTGCCTCTGCCGCACCAGCGGGCGCTGCCCCAACCTACGAAGACATCGAGGCCACAAGCATGCGCAAGACCATCGCCTCACGTCTGACACAATCCATGAACCAGAACCCACACTACTTCGTCGCATCCTCGGTCTCCGTTACCAAGCTCATGAAGCTCCGCGCCGCTCTCAATGCCTCCGCCGATGGCAAGTACAAGCTCTCTGTCAACGACTTCCTCGTCAAAGCTCTCGCCTACGCTGCCCGCAAGGTCCCAGCCGCCAACAGCTCGTGGCGTGAGGAGAATGGAAAGGTTTTCATTCGCCAGCACAACACTGTCGATGTCTCCGTTGCTGTTGCCACCCCAGTTGGCCTTATGACACCCATTGTCAAGAACGTGACAGGAACTGGTCTTGAATCTGTCTCTTCCACCATCAAGGATCTCGGAAAGAGGGCAAGAGATGGAAAGCTCAAGCCAGAAGAATACCAGGGCGGCACCATCACCATCTCCAACCTGGGCATGAACGATGCCATCGACCGATTCACCGCCGTCATTAACCCACCACAAGCCACTATTCTGGCTGTCGGAGCAGTCAAAAAGGTTGCAGTACCAAAGGAACTTGAGGATGGCACTGAAGCAGTTGAGTTCGATGACCAAATCGTCCTTACTGCTTCCTTTGACCACAAGGTCGTGGACGGTGCCGTTGGGGGCGAATTCATGAGAGAACTGAAAAAGGTCCTTGAGAACCCATTGGAGCTTCTCCTATAACCGACGAATGAGGAATGAAGATGGACCCAGCTGCAATGGACGAGAGGCTATAAAGGGCCAGATCAGCAGCGAGCCGTGACGAGCTTCCACCAAGCTGAGCCGAAGAAGACAGGCCAGGTGAGTGCATTTTTGTGTATAGTGAGCGACAATACCACGTCTGCGAGGAAAGTGCCTCTCGTGGCTGCTTCTTTTTGAGCGATAGGGATCGCAATGGGAAAGGAGTGAGCGGGATGGGATCTGCATGCATCTCCTTTACTAGTGCGTTCGATAGCCATGTTGTACCAAAAGAGCGCGGTGCGTTTATTCTCGCAGCCGCCTTGCGGACGCCAACACCACGTCGCCCGGGAAATCATTCCGCAAGGCCACACATGAGTCGCCTCGCGTATTCTGTTCATCGCACCCAAATTTGGCGGGTATGTGACGACGTGAGTCTTCAAAATGGAGTCGTGCTAGCTCGAATGCCTCACTTTGTCGTCATCTATCACAAGCAATTTTGGACTCACTCCGCTACCTACGCACAGACCTCATCTCAAAAGCTGAGAATACATGACCCACCTTGACTTCATCAAAAACACCTACGACACACCATCCACTTCAAGCCGGCATCATCTTACCACGCTCTGCACACGATAGCCTTCTGCTGTACCGCAACACGCTTCTCGCCGTTTCCAGACACAGCGCACTCGCAACGAGCTCCGAAGCCTTGCGTCTCCCAGATGGCCTCGGAAGCGATGAGCCCTGAGGCGGTTGTAGAGCAGTTCTATGCCCGAGAAGGCGCACATAACGACAAATTCCGCCTCAACGCCGTTGTCATTCCAGATGGCACTTTCAAAGGACACACCGTTCTCATGGTGATCCCGAATAGGCCCAACGTGGTCAAGCCGAAGCACCCTTTTCGTTTGATGGAAATCCCGCCCGAGCTTCGTCTGAGGATCTACGGCTACGTCTTGACCTTGGGAGAGGAGGCCAAGGAAGGCCGAGTGACTCTAGATACGTACAACTGGAGGCCTCTCGGAGAAGAACTCACTCGACAAAAGTGTGTCATGAAGGGCTTCAAGCGGTCGCATAACTCGCCATGGCACAGTGACTTGATGTGGGCAAAACAGGGAGCCAAGTGGGTAGGCGGAGAACCAAGTCCGTTCAGCCTTCTACTTGTGAGCAAGCAGATAAACGTCGAGGCAACACCAATCGCATACAGCTCCAATTGCTTCGAGATCAGGAGCATTTCCATTGCCCAGTCGTTTGCGAGAACCATAGGTGCAAATCTGAAGCACCTCACGAGAATTCATCTGCGACTAGGCTCCGTACCGCTGTTTGAGAAGGCACTCAGAGCTCTTTCCGACGCCAATGGGTTGCGAACGCTATATTTGAGCGACATATTTATATTGGACGAGCTGAGATGGAGAGCCAAGGTATGGAATGATGCGTCCTCCTGGGCTGAAGCACTGAACTATGGAACATCTATCAGAAGCCTATTATTGGCAGCTCAGGCTACGAATAGGGCCAAGGCTCTCAAGTGGCTTGCACTTGACATTGTACAAGTGGGCTACGAGAAGTACTACAAACCGACGGCTGTTAAAGAAGAACGTCAGAACAAGAAGAAACTTCGGGACTTCATCAAAACCTTCCGCAAGCTCGCCAACGAATACCTCCGCGAAGAATGATGGCAACTGGATAAGTTGGGTCGAAGGCGGAGTGTTCAGACTCCAAGATTTCTGCAAATAACTCCGCCGCTCGAGCGCGGCTGCGGAGTTCGTTGAGCACTTCGACGCGCTGCTCCACAATTTGCAGTCGGAGCGGCTTACAAACGGCGTCGAATAGCTACCTTACTTCTCTCGCCCATCGACCTGCAAGTTCTGGAAGACTCCGTTTCTACTGACTGCTGCCGGTCTTGGGATACACAAGACATAAGCAATTCTCTATGAGCTTGCCTATCAGGCAGAAATCAAGGCGAAAAAGTTCTTATTCCATCTTGGCTGGAACGCTGGTTATCCTCATACAAAAGCGTTCGGCGATCATGGACTTCTGGGAGGAACAAAAAAGCGGCAGCAAGCATTTCCGAGGCAACGGAGCCATTTATCACAAGACATTCACATGAGTCCAGAAACATGTGCTTCCCTCCTGAGAAATCTCTCCATCTCGCTTCGACCCTTCCAAAATGATCCATGTTCGTAGAACCAGCGCTGACAAAGTAATCCAAAATGTGCTATCGGTACCAGCACGATTTCCGGTCCCGCAGCAATGGCGAAGAAATGGCGTTTGAAGATAAGCTTGTTGATGACCCTTTTCGATCTTACGACACCCACTAGTCCTCCGGTCGAGCTATGACTGCCAGTGAAACTCAAGTCCACTGAATCAGCTCGGATGCGTAACACCAGGACCGAGTCGTCGATCTTCTCACGTGAAAGCGGTCGGCTTTGGCGAGCGACGATCTTGGCTGTCCAGCGCCGAGATCATGGCCGCCACCCAAACTCCACCCTTCGAGCTGCTGGAAGTCCTCATCGCCGGCCCACAAAGCGTTGGAAAGACTTCTGAGCATCGAACACGTCGTCCCGCATCCATGTTGATTCCTGCTTGCCCAGCGATGCATCTTCATCTTCGATGGTCCTGAAGCAATTGAGAAAATGGTGGTTGAGGGCACGATGGCAATCGAAATTTAGCACAGCCCGGAACCTTGGAACTAATCCGTCGCACGCCTTCTCGATGGTTCATCTCCCTCCTGGTCACATTAACATCGGCTTTAAAATTTTGCATGTGGAAGATGATCCTTTCGATCGAAGCGACATCGAGAGCACCACCGTGCTAGCCAACTTCCTGGCCCACATCGACGATTCGAAGGCTGCTTTGCTCAAGCACATTGGAATGTCACCATTCGGGCACACGCTGAACACTGCACCGGCCGCCGCCACGCAGCTCTTGAAGGCTGTGAATCTTCGGACACTAGGACTTCCACATCGCGTGTTCTGCTCGCCCAAATTGGAGACTGGAAAGCCCCAAATTGACGTGCACAAAGTCGTCGAGACCTTTGGAAAAATCCTCGGCCCATTGAAAGCTTCGCATGAGACGCAGAACATGAAGGTCAATGTTCTGGACGTTCTCGTTCTCGATCTCGTAGGCACCGAAGGCTGCGACGAGTGGAACTTTGGGGGCGAGGAGGATGATATAGCGGAGGCTTGCAACCAGAGGAGGCAGAAGGAGCGGAGAGATGCCGTCGCCGAGTATCTCGGAATTGCCGAGGCCGGTGATGTTGCTGAGGATGGGAAGCCGGAGCCGGCAGAGGCGAATGGGAGCGTCAACTAGACCGGAAAGCAGTGTGCGGAAGGAGGTTCGCGATGGCATTTGCCTCTTTTTTTGTGCTGCGAGAACCGTTCATTGTTCGAATTTTTGACGCATGGCACTTGGCAAGACTGTTCTGAGCTGTTGGGAACGAGCACTGGTATATCTTACCTTTCTCAAAAACTCATCACTCCATAGCTTGCATCCAGAATACCAAATCCGGCACCCTAGTCAGAGCCTTCTTCCCAATACTTCTGTCGAAGTAAGACCTCCTTCTCACTATCCCAGATCTCGCACTCTTCTAGGCCTGTGCCTGTAGACACCTAAAGTTCAATTTTCCTCCTTCCATTCTTCCTTCTCTCCCTAAAGATTCCAACCACGATTCCAAGGTCTTTCTGACCAGCCCGCCACGAACATGATCCTCTTCATCGATAGCGCCTCAGTATCGGACAAAGTCTGTCCCATCTGTCCCATCGCGCTATGTTGTCGGCACGAGATCTATTGCATGACATGTGGCTGAAGAGCGTCATGTCTTGGAACAGAAGACTCTCCCAGTCCTGTGCGATCTGAGGGTGGACTTTGGCCATGGCATGATTTTGGCGTTGAGTTCTGCCATGAGAGAGAGTGGTGTCTCGATGTCGTACCGGACTTTTGGAGTGGTGAAGCCGTAGATTACGTTGCGGATTTCGGGTGGGAGATGTAGAAAGCTGATCTTTTGCCACAGTTGATCTTGCAGAAACCTGTTCTTGTGTGGCAAGCTGGCGTGGCGGTTCTGGTGGCAGTCGATCTGAAACCTGTGCAACTGCCGAAACTTTGAACCGTGGCATAAGACATTTGAAAAGGCGACGCCCTAAAAGCGCTTCCTTCGCAGCCCGCAATGCCGCATGGCACGCGTTTGCTGCAAGTGGATATGCGGTGTTTGACAATTTATCTGTTCGCTGTGGCATTTTCAGATTTATAGCTTGAAGTCCAAGTTGATGCTCGTTCGCGCGCGATGGTTAGACGCCTTGAGGTGGGTGAAAACTGGAAAGTCTTGAGGCTTGGTGCGTTCTCAGTCTAATGCCTTCAGTAGATCAGGCTGTGAGGAGTGCAGCGGCCGAGATGGATGATCTACTTCCCAGGCTGTCCGCTTTCCACTCCGGAGCACCAGCATACAGGCACATTCGGGTCTTGGCATGATCGCTGGGCTGAGAGTCTTCACAGCTCACCTGTGAATTTTGTCAGTGGCTGATAGATTTTGCAAGACTGCTGACTGGAGCGCAAGCACCGCTCGAGTCGGGCAAGAGGATCTTCAAGCTTAATGGGACTACAAGCACAGAATTGCCTTTCTTGCTAGAACTTCGGCAGCGACTAGATGTCTGCTGCTAGCGTGGTGGCCATAGAATCATCATTCACAGCACTATCTTCATCACTGCTCTGCAAGAGTTCCCGGTTCTGCTTCCATTCGATTTTCGTGTCCACACTCCCAGTAAGGCCACCGTTGCACGAGAAGACAGCTCGAGGGAGAGGTTGCAATTTAATGACACATTCCGATCCGAAAAAAAATTCTGCTTGCATTGCGATCATTGCCCCAAGACTATATGATTTTAGGTCACTTCTGGTCCTTTAGATTGGCCCTTCGCCGTCGCTATCATAATCGTCGTGCGGAATGGAAGAGATCGTGCGCTCAAGTTTCGACGGCGATTTTGGTTTACGTGGTTGCTCGTCCTGTCTCGGTGACTTGGTGAGCTTCCGGATCAGACTTGGCTTGTTGGAATGGTCCTCTCCGGGTTCCTCATTAGGGTCAATGCGCATCAGACCTGTTACTTCAAGTCCTGAGCTGGAGCGAGTATGGCCTTTGGGCGGTGATGTTGCACTAGTCTTATCATCGGAAGGATCTCCTCGTGATTCGCGCGAGACTGTCTTCTTCAATTTGTTCTTGATCTTGTCTTTAAAACCTCCCTCTGGCTTCAAGTAGTCGTCGGCCGCCGCATTATCTTCTTCGTCGTCTTGAGGTATATGAGATATGTGTCGTTCCAGTGCCGGCTTCTTGTCTTTGACAGGACTTTGCGCTCTCAGAAGACCATCGACTTCCAGTCCTGACTGGGTGTTATGAGAAGGCTCGAGAGTCGCCATGGTTGAAACGATGATTGCTTGTTTGCGAGCAGAAATTTGCACGCGAGCAGAAACAGAATCGCAGGACGTGACGGCGTATCAGTGTTGCTCTACTAAGGGATCGAGGCATGCAGTAAGCCTCTGTCAGCGGGTCGGCCAAGGGTATAGTCAGCCACAGAAAGGTCTCGCCAAGGATAACGTGCAACCTAGACTCGCATATCAATTGGAGCTGCTATTGGCTTCATGCACGAATGATCCCTGGTGTGGTTCTTCCCGAAGAGGCTTGAAGCTGTCTAGAGCTCTGGCCATGGCTTGAGGTGCATGTCAAGCGGGGAGGATGACGCAGAGATATCTATGTGAGGCATTCGGCTGAGCATCGCAGCCGTATTCCACCGCATCCTGGGATAAGTATCACGCGACTGCACGCGTCCATCGACATGGTCGTACGTATGTGGTATATCAGTCTGTCCCCGGTCTGAACGTTGTGGATGGTGAGTGAGTCGCTTCGACTGTAGGAACATCGAGTTTGCTCGCTCCGAGTCGCACAAAGCCCCGAGCACGTTGCGACCAGCATCGACCAATACCACCCAGCTCACGTCTTGAAGGAAGAGGAGGAGGACCCAAGCTGTGGGAGCAGAGGGCTGATACCGGTGTATCGTGACGCCTGAGGGAAAGCCGAGCCAGTGCATCTCGCCCAGCGGTCGTCTGCATTACAGCGAGGCAGCCGTCTTTATGGTGCTGCCTTTGAAGTCCATGACAGCCAGTACCTCACCAAAGCGTCGGCTGTAGTCGTGCGCGACATTCTGTTGGTGTCTTGAGGATACTGTCCATGCAGTGGGTATCGTGCTTCTTGACCTTTTCTTGGGCATCGCTTTTCACTCCAAAGGCCTCATGCGCCGTGGTCTTCGAGCAACCTCCATCCGCTTTGTACCCGTTGCCTGGGTCTGATGCCCTTGCTCTTAAATTTGTCTCGTATTGGTGATGAGGTATACCGCGACATCTGGGAGCTACTGTAACCAGGACGCGTCGCATTCAAGTTGGAAGCAAAGTGTGCCGCCACTTTTCTTGGTCAGACTGGGAACAGGGAGTCGTAGACGTAGCACTCACACGGTATACCTTTCACGAAGCACTCACAACACATGTTGCAGATGTCGCAGAGAAAGCACACTCTCGGAGTCATGAATGTCGTATTATGGTCTCAACTAAAACCTCCGCGGCAATTCGGCACGGCATGCAGCCTCCAACGCCAGACAACAGACTTTTAAAGCAAGAGTTTACATCATTCATATCATGATCCTGCTCATGCTACTCCTCTGTGATGCGATTATCATAGGCCAGTACTCCGCGATAGTCATTCCCATCACAAAAGCCATAAGAACAAGCAGCAGCACACTCTTGAGCTGAACCTGAGTTGTGCTCAACTTACCCACCTGATATCGAATCTGATTGCTGAGCTTATGCGATTTGGGCCCGAAAGGTGCAGCAGGAGCAAATGGACCGATCTATACCTCACTGTCAGACGTACTCAAATCATCGTGAAACCCGTGAAAACAAACTCACCATCTTCGAAATCGGCTCAACATTCTCACGAGCACCACAGTCAAGTCCAGCTTGCATGCCCGGCAACCCATCCATGGACCAGGCATTCTTGTAAGCCCAATATCTGGGCATAGACTCCTCTTTCTTTCCACCGTCAAACTTCTCCTTTCGCTTCTCGAAGACCTGGTTCAAAGTCTTCCTGTACTCCTTGAACTCGTAGAACGGCACGCTGTAGCCGCAAGACGACCCGACCTGATGCACGTCCACAACAATGATCGACCTCGTCGCAGGAATAGTCTTGATGGATTCGCGTGCCACAAAGTCATCAAATTGAGTCGTTTCGCGTTCCAGAATACGGCCTCACAACATCATCAGTCATACATTCTCTCCTTTTCTCTCCCATTTAAAACTATTATTCTTCCTGAGGAATTCACATCAACTCACCGTATCCCCACAATCTCACAATCCTAGGCGATCCCTGAAATTCATTAAACATGACCGTAATCCTGCCATTCTCTCGCAAATGCGATATCGTCTCGCAGCCGCTTCCACTCAAGTCCATATACCAGAAAGTCTTGTGATCTACGAGTCCGAAATACTGGCCGCCTTTCGGTGAGACGTTGATGTGGCCATGTGCTGACAGTGGCGCTGTGGCAACCCAGAGCATGGGTTGTTGGAGGATCCATGAGTAGATGTTCTCGGGTATGACTTCGTAGAATTGACCCATTCTTGTGTCCCAAGTATGAGAAGTTCTCGCTTTGAACGCGGTGCGACTCGATGTGATACTTAGTTGAATGTTGACGGATTACTCACTTCCAACCCCCGACTTCGGCTTCGAGCGAAGCGCTATACCGAAATGGGAAATATTAGAAGGAAGACAGTGCTCGAGGAGAATGACTGGTGAAGTAGATATGCTGCTGCATCGTATGGTACTGTATGCTACTGGTAGCGCAGCGATGAAATTCTCGGGCTACTGAGCCGATGCATTGAGACCCCCAAAGTGTCCCCAAAAGCTCAAGTATATACACTCTCTGTAATAGAGTTGACCTGCAACCCTCTCTCGGCAAGTTCAGCGTCCTCCAGGAATCTCAAAGGCATCCATACCAAGTGACCTCTGATCTTGTCCAGCTCCTGGCGTACGACCTCAACAGGCTGGAATTCATCAAACACATGTCCAGCTTTTCTCAAACCCTTGGATCCCAAGAACTTGTCGTACTCTTCGAAAGTCTTGACATTGTCATCAGGATCAGCGTGGAAGATGTGTCTAAAGACCTTTGTATTCACGTTTGCGTTCTTCGTCCACATGTCCCACAGCTCGTCTGAAAGAGGATCTTCAACGAATTTGTCCCATTCATCGCCGTTGCACCAATCGTTGTCGCCGTCGCCAGGAGGCTGGGCGTTGACGTCGTTTTCGGCATCGAGACTCTGTGGTGGCAAGAGGCCGAGATGCTCCCGCCACAGCATGCGTCGAAGAGTGGCTGCATGGTGACCAGCTCTGTAATCCTCGCCGTTCATCCGGGACTGCAGTGGCAGCGTATCTTCCATGACGATACTAAGCTCAGAGTCATGGAAGCCTATCTGACTCCGATCGTTGATATTGGATGAGCCACAGATGGCGATGCGATCGTCCACGACAAGGAGCTGATGTCTGTTAGCATGCATACCAAAAAAAATGTCGTCCGCACCAACCTTGCCATGAATATAAAGCTCTTCCTGCACGAAGTTCTCCAGCTCCTGCTGCCTTGCATCTTCGCTCTTCTCGTCGTCGCCGTCCTTCTTACCATCTTTCGTACGACCAGCATATGCCTCCTCACTCGGCTTCTTCTGCCCTAACATAGCATCTTGGGCTATACTGTCCTGACTTTTGACATGGTCGTCCGGGCTTTCGTGCTGATGTTGCTCAAATCTGCGTTTCTTGTCTGCGAGTACAGTAGCGTCGTCATTTTCATCTTCTGGGTGCACCTTGTCCTTCTCGTCAATATCCAGAGATGTTCGTCTGCCTTTATTGAGAAGGCCCTTAACACCACCTTCCTTGGCAGTCTGTCGAGTGCCTGCATTGGCGCTACCCTCTAGAGTCTCACTGGCATGGATACCCTCAGGCATTATCTCTTCGGCCTGAGCACGCTGCACTTCCTGATATGTAACACCGCTCTTCTGCTCTTGTTCTTTGAGCTGCGGTGTCTTATTGAGACGGTCATAAGAACGCAGATTGAAGCAGTACATGTACTGTGTTGGATCGAAGCCGGCAGCTTTGACCTTGCCGAAGATACTCTCGTCTCCACGGCATATTGACTTGTACTGATAGTCCATGATGGCTCTGGTGCCGGCTGCTGCATTGTCACGTAGATCACCGGCGAAACCAGGAATAGCAGGAATCACGATGATGACTCGGAACTTTCGATTCTCCTTGGCGGCAGAGATAATTGCATCCGCGATGGCTCCACCGATCTGGTTATGAATAGGTGCCTGATTCGGACCAGTTGCGGTAATGAAGAACTGGTTTTCGATGTACACATAGTGCTTTGCTTCCCTGATGACTTGGCAGTATGCGTTTTGAATGCTTTGCTCGGCGAGAATACCAGATGACCAATCGGCGGATGATCGCACTAATTGAGCATGAACCGTGCCTTGCGAGGTCACTATACCATGATCGACCTTATCTGATGGTCCGTAACCTTTGCGCTTCTCAGCCAGACCGCCAGAAGCGGTAATCGTGCCCTCCTTCTTCGGATCGTTGCCGGTGACCTTGGCATTCTCTTGGTGTTGCGGTTTCAGGTGATCTTTAACAGCATCTTGTTCGCCGCGATGATGTGGCCTATGTATTGCATGTTCCCGCAGCTGTTTTTCAAACCCGTGACCAAAGCCATGCTGATCCTTTCTATAACCGTGCTCGTCAACTTCTTCTTGTGCGTCATGAAACTCTTCGGACTCGTTCTCTGCTATCGGCTGCTGTTCTGCGCCGCCCTCAGTATGTGGATGCTGTCGTGTCTTGCCCTGTCTTGGATTGCCTCGCTTGTTCTCCAACGGCGATAGTGGATGGTGGACGTAGTCTCCAACCGGATGCTTAGGTCTCTGCACACCAATGAGGTCCTCATCTTCTCCGGTGCGTCCTGCCAGAGTGAGCCAGTCATAGCGATCATCGCGCTTGTACTTGTCACGCTTGCAGAAATTCCATCGCAAGACGAAATGCTCAGCGATGTCGTAGATGCAAGGTCCGATGACGCCCATGGCTACATCGTGCCATGGCATTCTACCATAATCTGCCTTGGAGACCTCATTACTCTTCCAATCTTGTACACTCTGGAAGTCCATGATGCGATTGTTATTGAAGTCTTGACCCGGGAATATCTCATTCTGCACCCCAGCTGGATGTGCGTCTGCAAGAACATGCTGGCGGTTGTCCCACCGGCCGAAGCACAGATCCAGACCTCCAATGAATGCAAGATCGTAGTCAATGACAATGAATTTTTCGTGGTGGGCCCAGTAGAATGTCATATCGGACGCGTTCTCCAAAACGTTGTGATCAGGGTGCCGCATGAGTCTGATATTGCCATGCCCAGGAGTACCTTCAGGACATAGTGCCATGAGAGCCTTCTTCGTGTGCTCAGAATTACATGTCAAAGCATGTTGAACCTCTCGGTATACGATGACATAGATCTTGACTCCTCGCTCAGCAGCACGCTTAAGCACGTGGTCCAATCGCCATTCCTGATTGTGGTACGGTGGTCTTCTCAAGAAGAGCTCCGGGCTCAGCCACCAGTCTTCGATGTAAATGGTTTCCTTTGCTCGCTCCAACGCTACAGACACTGCATGGAAATAGTCGCGTCCATCAATGTACCACTTAATCACATTGCCATCTCGCTCAGGCGCGAAGCTCTGGAAGCGATGACCCTCGGCAATCTTTGTCCGCTTAGCATCAGTTTTCTGTTCGTGTTCCTCGTCGTGCCGGTGATTTGTGTTGACCAGATTCTGAAACTTCCCAAGGCGGTGCTTCAGATGAATCGCAGAGACTTTGGCATCGTGAAGCTTCGTATCTTTCAGCTTGTCACGCAGCTTTGCAAAAGTACCTCCCTTCTCATGATTTTCTCCATCCAGATGCTTCTTCTGCTCTTCCGGGCTGCCAACATCAGAGGTCTTACCAACCATGTTCGCGGAAGAGCCGGCGTGAAGCAATGTCCAATGGTGGAGGTACAGGACGTGGTTGATCGAGGGAACAAGAAAAGCATGCGATCACATGCTTTTTGATAGTGGTAAGGCTGCCACGAATATTATTCCTGTTGTTCCTTGCGAATTAAATTCGGGTTCGGCATCCCCGCCATCAGCGACGTCATCATTGCGGGGCGAAAGTGAAGGGAAGCAAGGATTACTGAGATTGAGTTTCAGCACAAAGTTCGGCATACCAGATCTGAAAAAGAAACCCCACCATGCGAGGCAATGAGGCATTCATTGCCGATGCCGATGCCGATGCCGAAGCTTGATGTCTGGGAGCTTTTCGTGTTGATACAGCATCATTGTTCTCATCTGCGCAGCGACCCAAAGCCACTGCGGTCATCAGGCTTCATATCGTGTGGTGGTGAACGGCTCGGCTCTTTCATTGCGATAGCACCCAACTTCCCCACTGTTGTCCTTCATCAGACATTTCAAATTCTATGCTTTTCGCCGTCACTATTTGCATGTGTCTCAGCATCGCCTTCTTGATCGCCTTGCCGTCCACTTTCAAGCTCTTGACGTACGGCTTGGTGGTGGCATCAGGTGCAGAAATTGTAAGCGTATGCTCCTTGCCTCCAATTCCACCCGTTGCAGCTCCAGCTGGGAATCGAATCGTAATTTTCTCAAAGAACGGAGCACCTACTACGTACTCATCCGAAGCAGGGTTGACCGGATAGAAGCCAAGAGCTGTGAAGACGTACCAGGCACTCATCTGGCCCAAGTCTTCATTGCCAGAGAGGCCAGCGGCGGTAGCATTATAGTTTTGGAACGCAATGTCCCGCACGAGTGTGGCAGTGATGCCAGGGTAGCCAATCGCTGAATAAAGGTAAGGCGCATGGTGTGAAGGCTCGTTGCTATGATCGTTGTGACCGCCGCCAAAGTAGTCATCGAGTTTGCTTCGCATCTTTGCGCGACTGCCCATCAAATTTGCAAGACCTAACGGGTCGTGCATAACGTTGAATGTGTAGATCCAGTCATCGCCTTCGGCCCAGCCTTGTTCTGCGCCCGCCCAGGTGCCGTTGTCATTCTTCGCTTCCATGAATCCGGTCTCGGCGTTGTAGATGTTATGATAATTCATGCTTCGCTCATGGAGCTCTTCAGCCGTTTTCTCATCACCAGCGTGTTTGGCAACGATGGCAGCAGCGTGATCGTCGAATGCGTAGTCGAGCGTCCTGCTACCGCTTTCACTCCAGCCGTCGTTGGCCACATAGCCTTTGCTCATGTAAGTCGTCAATCCTGCTCGTACCTCGTCGGGAGTGTATGGTTCGCGATCAAAGTAGAGCAACTCCGTGTCGTTAATGGGTGGCTCGTAGGCATTCTTCTTTACGCCCTCCCAAGCTTTCTTGACATCAAAATCTTTGAATCCTCGGGAAAGTGCATTTGCAAGCACTGCATCAACATGAGTTCCAATCATGATATTCGTCTCAACCACGTTTGCCCACATCGGTAATCGGCCAGCCCAATCATAGATCTTCACGAGAGATCGCATCATAGAATTGATACGTTCCGGCGCGAACATGGTGAGCAAGCTGTGTTCAGCGCGGAAAGTATCCCAGATCGACCAGGACTGGTAATATGAGTCGGCTTCCGAATGAACACTGTCCGTGTAACCGCTGTAATACGTTCTGTTGCCTTGATCTGTCGAGTGGGGCTCCGAGAAATCAGAAGGATATTGCAGGGCGTGGAAAAGGCCAGTATACCATATCGTTCGTTGATCATGATCATCATCGGTCTTGTTCACTCCTTCAATGGTAACTCGGCCAAGCTTCTCGAGCCAAGAGTGCTTCAGATCTTCCACTGCTTGTGCGAAGGTCATTCGTGTCGGTGCTTCGATATCAAGATTCGCTCTCGCCTGCTCGATGCTGACGAAAGATACGCCAGTCCGGACTTCGACGTGCTTTGTACCTTTGGCAAGTTTGACAAAAGCCCCCAGATCATCTCCTTTGCCCTCTGCCTTCCCATTCTGCTGCTGCTCGGCATTCGAAACTCCAAAGGACTGAAAAGGCTCAGAGAAGCGTGAGACAAAATAGCCCGAGAATCCATCTGCATGAAGCGGACCTAGAGCGTAATCTTGTCGTTGCGGATTACTTCCAGAGATTTCCTGATTCTTCTCGTCCACAGAGATAGTGCCAGTCCAGTTCTTGCGAGTAGCTTGAACAAAGAGGTGAGGCTGCTCCGACCCGGCTTCACTGAAGTCAACCAGCAGTCGTCCAACGTGAGCGGTCGCTGTCATTGCCACCTTGATGAAGCCGCCTCCGGCTGACCCTGGGCTCGCATATGGGCTCGCATGGGAAGTCGGCGCAGCAGGTACGTCTCTCCTGGTTCGGCCATTTGCGCCGGCTTGAACAACATCTGGAACGCCCCCCGCTCCTCCAGGTACGGGTGAATAGACACTCTCCGTCAAGTTTTGATTCGCTTCGACCGCAGCTGCTTCCATCGTCACTTCGTAAACATAAGGAGTGCTGACCTCATCCTTCTTCTCGAATTTGTGAGCCCTCTTCGTAAAGAGTGGTTGCACTTCCCCAACGCCAGGACTGATCACGACCTGTCCAGATTCGCCCATCCAGATTGCTGGCTGATGCGTCGCTTGAAATCCATGTATATACTGGTCCATCTCGTTGTATGGACATTGGCTAATGAAGTTCTTCGCTTTCCAGTCAGCATACAAGTTCATCTCATTCGGCGATCCTGCAACTCACTTCTCTCGTCTGCGGCGTCCATCTCGTCATGCCAAAAGGCATTCCAACACTCGGAATCATTCCTCCATTGCCATTAGGTTTGGTTCCGTAAGTCCCGATCTTCGGGTTCACATATCCCAAAACACCAGCATTATCATGATATCCCGACCTTCCAAATGGCACCACAGCAGTTGCTGAGCCGAAGAGGTACAAATGCAGAAAGTACGCACATGACAAGGACATGATGCCATAAGATGCCAGACGGAAAAGTCTGGCGTAAGAGAAGGACATCGAAAGCATTTTACTTCCCTCCTGCTACAGGACTTCTACAACGAGAATAGCCTGCTGTGGTAGCAGAGGAAGGATCATCCGTTGCGGGGAGTGGCAGCAGGGTAGCATCGTGGCATGCTGCAGTACCGGTGCACTGAGCAAAGATGCGACTGTCAGCGGATCTATCGCGATGTGGAGGGAATTGAAGGAATGATGATGATGGAGCTTGGAGCGCGACTACGGAGCTTCGAAGACAGTGGACGAGCACCTTTGCGACCAAGATTGCATGGGACCGCGATGGTCTTGGCATGACCGGCAGGGTTCCGAAAAAGTACCTGATATCAGCAACTCATACATTCGTCTCATTACAGCAGCAGCTCACTGCTTTAGAACAGCTCGTCCTCTATCTGTTTCAGGTCTAATAATTTACAAGCGCCTCCCTCGCAAAGCTGGACCATGTTTTCCTCAGGCGGAAGGTCCTTCAGCAGCGGATTGCGATTCCTTAGCCACTCGCTGTGTGACTCGCCTCCAACACGGAGGACTGTGTAGTTGGGTCGCACCGTCTCGTGAGCCTTCTTCATTGCTGCTTTCGCGGCATCGCCCTCTCCGATGATCATGAGGCCTTTCATTCCCAGCTTTGATGCAACAACGCTCGACAGCATTCCGCTAAACAAGCCAGGATGCTGCTCGATCTCGACTTCGAAGCACGCCACGACTCGTCGACCCATCTTCTCATATTCTGCGTCGTGGAGCAAAGAGCTCAGCCGAAACAAGTTCGCAGCACTAACCCCGTTGACGCTTGGCTCGGCGTTGTCCATGGCATCTTTGGTCCGGATAAGAATGTCAGGTTGATGGGCTGGTGTCGAGAAGAAGCCATACTTGACATCGTCCCAGAAAAGCTTGTTTTGAGTCTTCTGTAGGGTGTCGGCAAACTCAAGCCATCGACTGTCGAATGTGGTCTCATAGAGGTCAAGCAATCCCGAGATGAAGAAAGCGTAATCGTCTGCGAAACCTTGAGTCTCCCCAGGCCCTTCGCGATACACTCTCTTGAGAGTGCCGGTTGCCGGGTCGAATAGATGTTCTTGTATGCACTTGACCGCTCTGACTGCGCTGGATAAGTAGCGTGTCGCCTGAGTTGGCGCACTTGATTGCAAGGCAGCACCTGTACGCGCAAGACCACCAATAGCCAACCCATTCCAAGAAGTCACAATCTTGTCATCCAGTGCAGGCCGAGGACGATTCTTTTCCCGGTGCGCAAGTAACTTCTGTCGACCTTCTTGAATCGTTTGCTTCACCTCGTCCTCGGAAAGTCCAAGCTGTTTGGCTAAATCCGGGATGTCGTATTGTACGCAAAGTGTATTCTGCCCTACAAACTCTCCTTGGGCATCAAACCGCTGATCAATGTTGCCCTCTGGTTTGACATTCCAATACCTCGCACAGACCTCTACTTGGCTGTCTCCCAACACTTGTTTGAACTCTTCAAAAGTCCAGACGTAGTATGCGCCTTCTCTCTTTTCGTTGTCCAAGGCTGTAGGTGAAGAGTCCGCATCCTCAGCGGAACAAATGCCCCCAAGGGAAGACTGCATCGGGGAGCTCGTCAGATAGGTTGCGACATCAATGACGGTTTCCAAGAACAACGGCGACTTGGTCAACAAGTAAGCGTCCAAGTAGACAGGTAGCAGTTGGGCATTGTCGTAAAGCATTTTCTCGAAATGTGGCAAGCTCCAGTCCCGTGTGACGGAGTATCTCGCGAATCCGTGGCCAACCTGGTCTTTGATGCCGCCTTTCGCCATGGCTGCGAGAGTGTTCACGGCCATCGCACGCGCCTCGACGCACTCCTTTTCACCAACGATCTCGCGCACCACACTTGGATAGGCTGCAACTCGAAGTAAAGGACGAATGTGCACCGGAGTCGGGAATTTAGGCGCTCCTCCAAAACCGTGATGCTTGGGGTCGTAACGCATCTTGTAGTGCTGGAACGCATCATCGAGCAAATCCAGCTCCAATTCATCTTCATCAGCCGTGCGACCATTCTTGCCACCGATGCTGCCCTCTTGCGCAAACTCGCGAAGCTGTCTCGTAATTTCTTTGCCGCTTTCTCTCACCCTAGCTTCTTGCTCTTTCCAGGTCGTTGCAACCTTGGTCAAAATGTCCTCAAAGCCTCCACCTGCCTGCAATCTCTCGCTCTTTGGACCAGGCCAGTATGTACCTCCAAACACGGGCTCAAGATCTGGAGTAACGAAAACGTTCAGAGGCCAACCGCCGCCGCCATTGGTAGCCTGCAGAAAATCCATGTATTGTCTATCAATGTCCGGGCGCTCTTCACGATCAATTTTGACGGGGATGAAATTTTCGTTCAGCAACTGGGAGACACGCGGGTCGTCGAAGCTCTCATGGGCCATGACGTGGCACCAATGGCATGCGGAATATCCGATAGAAACGAAGAGCAGTCTGTTTGTCTTTCGCGCCAGCTCGAGCGTTTCTGAATTCCACAGTTGCCATGCAGTGGGATTGTCCTTGTGGCTCCTCACATACGGGCTTTTGCTCTCGCCGCAGCGATTCGTGAGCGAGATCGCCCTGTCGAATGCAGGAGGACTGGCCATTGTGGTATACGCGGGCTGATTTCTTGATGCTATCGAGAAGCGCTTTGTGCGACGGGCATGGTTCGATCTCGCAAAGATCGAGGACCTAATGAGAAGCGCAGAAGCTCTGTTCCCGACTGTGTGGCGCACTGCAGAGAGCATCCACCAGGATCATCCAGTTATGTAAAAGGTAAAGGCCTGAACTACTGCATATGTGTCGTGTGGGAGTGAAGAAAATCTCTGCCTCAACGCCGAAGCTGCAGCATTTTCGCTCGCCATTCTGTAGCTTTCGTCACACTCGAGGCCGAAAGAATGTGCTCGACGTGCGCCCGTGAGGGGCGCGTGATAAGATAACCTTAAAGCGACTGCGCTCCGCATGCTCGACCTGACCTGTTGACTTCACCAAGAGTTCGCGTCTTGTCGTCAGCGAGGACTGGACGACGTGGTTCGTGTGGGGGCCGTGGAGCAGATTCGCTCTTCTATTGGTTCTTGAGGCAGGCAGGGTTGTCCGCCGGCCAGTGGACCTCATCTCATCCACACATACTGTATACATACAGCCGTAAGTTAAATGACGATCACCAGGCCTCAGACGTCTAATCCAAAAACACGAGCCTCTAGCACGCTACACGCAAGACCGTCGGAAGCACAGTAAAAGGGAGTACAGTGGTGGAACGCGCGCGGCTCCATCAGACGCGATCGTAAACCATTGATTTCGTTTTGGGGGCGTGACTGTCATTGATCAAATCGAAGCTTTGGATGTGCCGCAAACCTTCCGTCCCCTACACTGAAAGAAGAAACTATGCACAAAGAAGCAGAAGGGTAAAAGCCAATGGGCCATCAGGCCTCTCGTTTCATACACGTCTCTGTCCAGCAGATGCAGCGAGCTATCCCGGAAGATATGCAAGAGCGCTCTGTCGAATATGACAGGCAGAGAACAGTGGTTAGGCGGGCAAGATGTGCTCTGGGCGCCTCAACGAGTGTAAATGCCGGATTCCGCACTCAAATCAAACGCCACCGGTGCACGCATTTCCTGGAAGACCGTCGCCCTCAGTCGTCGTCGTAAGTTCTGTTGTCTGCAAGAGTCGCATGCGGAATGTGGGGTGGAGATGCCGTGAAGGCGAGAAGCTATGACGAGCCGGCGTAGTTCCACTGAACAGTGGGCTGGCCCTTTGGAGCTGGCACGTTTGCAGCATACTCGCCGGCGTAGTTACCTGTTCAAAGTCAGTATGTTTGTGACGCTGATCTGTCGTAGGAAGTGATTACCTGGGCTCTTGTAGTTGCAGACGGTGAAGTATGGCGAGACACCGCTACCGACGTTGGCAAGACCGCCGGGGCAGTGCTGGGTGGCGCAGGCAACGTGGGTAGTACCCTTCCAGACGATCTGAGAGAAGTGACCCCACTTTTCGAAGTTGGTCATGTCTGGGTTGTCCTTGCCGTACTCGCTGGCGAAGTATGGCTCTTCACCGTTGTAGAAAAGGTCGGTAATGATGGCGGAAATGTTGGCTGGCTCAACGCCAGCAGCAATGTTCTGACCATAGCCACCACCCTGGATCTCGGTGTTGTGGGCGTAGACGCAGCTCTGGGCAATTTCCAGAGCCGAGCTGTACAGGTCGTCCGACCACTCGACGTCTGGGCAAGAGTGGTTGGCGCGGTGCAGGTTGTGGTGGTAGACAACCAGATCGTTGTAACCGGATGGGGCAGCACCGGTCGCAGCCTTGGTGGAGGATGGCGTAGGCTCGGTGGTTGGGGCAGCGTAAGTGGCAGGAGCCTCGTAAGTTGGGGTAGCCGAGGTTGATGGCTTCGCAGATGGGGTGGTCTCTGGCTGCTGAACAAGCGTCGTGTATGCAACCGATGGGTGCCAGTTGTTGTGGTGGCCGTAATGCTGAGGAGCTGGCACTGACGAAGACGAAGTGGTTGGCTCGGCTGGTGGGCCGAAGCCATTGATGACCGTGACAACTTCGGTCACATAGACGACGTCGTAGGCAGTGTGGACGATAGCACGCTTCTCGTTGTTGAAGGGAACGGCGAGCGCACCAGCGGCCAAGGCGGCAACTGCAATTGAGGATCGCATCTTCAAATGAGTGATGGTTGATCGGTTGATATGGAGATGTCTGCTTTGTTCGGGGATCGCAGATCCGTGAGACTGTTGATGAAATTACTGCCGCGAGTTGAATATTAGCGGCTGTCTTGCCGGAAGACAATGCTGTCACAAATGAGGGTGGTGAAGGAGTGTGGTGGAATGTAGTGCAGTGTAATGCCAGTCTCAGTGCCTGCCGTGAATGCTTGTACTTATGTACGTATACAACAATGCAGGCACCGCGGGGTGTGCAAGGCGAGCCTGATTGCCAACTGAGGGAGGCGGCGGTGACGGCGCATGTGACGGCGTTGTGGTGTGGTTGGAGCTACTCACCTGACGATGCTCCTCGCAGAGGGCTGGGTGGAGGGTGCAGTGATGTGCGACTGCGCGGCGCGTGTTGATATTCTGGTAAAGAACGTGGTGCAGAGCTGGCTGCAGTCGGTGGTGAGGGTGGTGTACGGTAGTGACGGAGAGCGCAGTCGCTGAACGGACGGACGGACGAGGGTGGTTTTGATGAGACTTGCTGGGTTGCAGGAAGAAGGAGCCGAGCTAAAAGTCAAAAAGCAGGGGCAGCCGGCCGAAACAGCGGGTGGCGCGCTCGCTCCCACTTGTGATGATGAGATGTGCTCGGTTTTTGTCGGATTGGCGCGACTGGTGAAATAATGGCTCGGGTTGTGTCAGAGGCAGAGACATGCAAAGGCGGTGTTTGTTCAGTGTTGCCGCGCTTTGTGTGTCTATCAATCATGCATGTGGTGAAAGCGGTTCCTGCGGCGGCGGCAGCCCCCGACAATCACTGGAATGCGTGCGCAATACGCATTGCGCTGCACTTGCACCAGCGCCTGTTCCCAGCGCTGACATTTCGCCCCGGAAACACGGGCTCATTACGAGATGCTGTATGCAGCGTGAAGTATGCAGCCTGCGCCCTGCGCCCTTTCACCTGGCCCCTGGGGGGTGCACGCGATGGGCGTTTACGGTTTCGGCGGGCGTCTAACTTTCGGGTACCTTGCATGGCTCCAGCGATTCGATGAGCTACCACACACCGTGATTTCACCATCACTTTCTCCTACTGCAGACTTGTAGCGCATCGGAAACGCATGGCTGGCGGACATTCGCTTGTTCACACATGCTACAGTGCTACAGCCTGCAAGCGGGCATTGTGACGTATGGCCATGGCCCATGACAGCAAAGCAACATGCCATGCATCTGACGACTACGTAAATATCCATAGTGTCCGACGCCGCTGCATCACACGTGCTCCGTGTGACATCGTCACTGTTTGCGATGCAACGGCATGGAAAAGCCAAGCCGTAGCCTTCGAGGGAGCCTGCTCCGATCTGATCTTGATTCTTGACCAGATGCATTGGCTTGACAGAAGACAGAATGCCGCAAGTCCTTTCCCCATTTTGATTGCACGCACACTCGCACCATGCCACAGCAATCCTCAAGTTGTATCTGTGAAACGACCGTCTGCGCCTCCATCCTGCAACCACACTTGCACTCTTGCACGTCCGCTCACAAACTTCCGAGATTGCTGTGCGCAGTGCCATCTGTTCGCCTCCTACTTTCAATGCCCATTACACGCAGTAATGCCACCCGAACCAGAGCACATCCGTATGCCAACCACAAGAGGAAATGTGTGACTGGACCATCGCACGCTCATATTGGCAACAGAGCAACCCGACAATTCCTAATAGCCATTGCGCAGGTGGATGTTGTACATCATTGGGGGATCGGCAGCCATCCTCAGAAACACGCTACATGTGCGACACAATAATCTGCACCAACCGTTTCCACCAAACATATCAGCCAAAGATCAGGCGCATGGAAAGCCTGAAGTCTACAGTCCTCAACTTAGACTTCTGGCTAACCGCCCACACAGACCTCGTGACACCGTCATCCTAACAGTTAACTCAACGTGAACATCTTGGCGACTGCAGAGCAGAACAGCTATCGACCGTTGGACATGCTTCGGCACTTGTCAACGCTTCTCATGCCACAAGTCAAACTCCGGGTCTTGTCTTGGTGTCATTATTTCTTCTTTGCCGCGGCATCTTCGAATCAATAACATCACAGGATAGAACACAGACCGGGCACGACCACTCGCGAAAACAGCTCAAGTCGCATCATGGTGGCGAAATCTTTGCATGTCCATCGTTGGACAACACATGCTCGCCATGCAGCACGGTAAGCAATCCTTCCCAAGTCCACGCATCCTCCAAACGTGTCTCAGATGCCCCTCCCCCCCAAAAATCCTCCAGCGGCTCAGCAGACGCCTCGAACCGCCACGAGGAAGCAGAGGAGAAATTTCTGGTTCGGAAACGAAGAAAGAGAAGTTCCAAGTTTCACATTGTCTCCAACCTTCTGAGGCTTTTCTCGGGTGGTATCGAGATATCTCCACCTACATTCACAATAGTGTGACAGCCAATCGTGCGTGCTCTTTTCACCATCATCCTCATCACACCACCACCCCTTTTGATTCCTTGCTCGGCGCTCAAGCCCGCCAAGACACGCGAAATCGGCACATGGTCTCGCGGAGCAGAGAAAGTAGTTGCAATTATTATTAGTGAGCTGAGGTGCCTTGTCAGGATGATCACATATACCCGAAAGTGGTCAACCACTCTATCTTGGATAACAGCACATAACGCAGAATCCAAGTTTGGAGGCTCTTGCCCTACTGCTTTCATATATGCAATTCCTTGACCTATCAACAGGCTACTGCGTTTGTCTCTTGCGACCTTCCTCCAAAGAAACGACTCACTACTGTTGCAAGGTCGCGAACCTCCGTCTCAAGTAGCTCGTCAGCATCACGCAGCGACTTTGCTTCGGCCATCAACTACACTCGCACGACCCTCAAGTGCATCAATCTGCACCTGATTGACTCTCATCTGTCTGCGCAAAGATTGAATCTCCCGATCAGCATGCGCACGATGCATCCTCACCTCTTCTTCTCTTCTCGTCTCCAACCACTTCTGTTCCTCAGCCTGACGTGCTGCATACCAACTCTGCTCTTCTGAGCGGCGCTGTTCGTGTGCAGCCTCCACTTGTGCCCGCTCCTGCTGCAAGGTGATTCTCAAGCGCTGCAAAGTTGTAATGTCTTCTTGTATTGAGTGCTCGGCGCACAACGCGCAAAGCAGAGACAGGCCGGCGAGTTAGTGATCAAGTTGGCCATTCCGGACTCAACACGCACACTCTGGAGTTTACGACCAGCTGAAAAAGGCTGAAAGCGGCGCGCAGAAGTCGAAGGATTTCTTGTCTGAAGCGAGTTGGAACTAGATGGTCTTGTATCGATAATAATGCGATGTATCGTCGCGTGTGTGGCATCACACCTCCGAGCTTCGAGTCTTTCGCCTTGGCGGGAGCAGTATATCGTCTACGCCCATCGTGTGAAGAGATACACACCTAAGCCTGTCTAGGTCTATCTCGTTGAACACATTACGTTTCAAAGCTAGGACGAATCAAAAAGCACTCAGCAGCCTAGTTAACCCGGCCCAGCGCACGAAGCAAGAGAGGCGTAGAGACGGTCTTGCTGGAAAGCGAAAGTGAGCATGAGACTACATTGCTGCAGTTGAACTCTACAGATCCACATCTGGCAATATGCCTGATATGCACATCTACTCTTTTCATAGCACAATTATCCAGCGCAGGTCGGACTTCCATGATGTTCAAGGCAGCGGTGAGACTTGGTATGTCATTGTTTTGCTTTTGCGCCTCCTGGGCCAGTTGTGGTATCTTTAGCTATGCACAACGAGAGCAGATCATGCCTGTTCCAGCCACATGCGACCCTTTGCGCACACTATGTCACCGGTTGACTGTAGTTGATATGCTTCAGCTTCTCGTCTCAATTCCTCTCCTTCACTCGTCGTCGTCTTCTTCTGGCCATTCAAGACGCCGAGCCCTTGACCGCATGTTCTCCATGTTTCAGCACCCGCTCTTCCACATGGTCACCTCCGTCATTTCCCAGCTTCAGCCTTCACCCCTGCATAACACTCTGCAGCGCGGCTTTGCCCTGGTCATCAAGTTTCTCGTTCACGAAGCGCCCAATTCGTCCCGAATGCCTGTGATCAGCTTCTCTCAGAGTACCGCCGACCCAGGCCTTTACGTCTTGTACTTCGGGCCACGGGTCCTGACTGGGACGCTTGCAGGTGTTTAATTGTGTAAAGGCTGCTCCGAAGCCAAGCTCGTCGACGTCGCGGTCTTCGATGGCGATGTCGTCGGCTGCAGGTGGAAGTGGTGGGTTGATGAGGAGCTTGAGAAGGGCTTCGCAGGTGATGGTCCATCCACGCTTTGCGTATCGATCCATGAATGCATGCGAGTCGGCTAGTGTTCGAGTAAGAGATATGCAGGCAGTCTTGCGATCGTATGGTCGAGCCAGCTTTTGTGTATCTGGTAGGATGATTGCGGTGTAGACTGGTGTGAAGACGTTGTCTTGCACCTTGTCGGACACGGTGATGAAGAAGTCGGCACCGAGTCCCTGTTCTTGGAGAGCCGAGACTAAGTGGTAGAAGCGCACAAAGCGCAGAGTGAAATTCTCGGTCTTGGAGTTCTGGAGACGATAGAACATGAGTTTGAGGATCTCTACCCAGTAGTTCTCCAGCGCTGTTGGCGAGAAGTTCTTCACTACTTCTTCGATGAGATCCATAGCATGGCCTTCGTATGCCTTACTGCTGACGAGCTTTTGGAAGATGATGAGAATAGCTTGTGTCTGGTTTGCAGCAGCCATCTGCTCGGCACCCTTCGGTATCATGGTAGTAAGGAGTCGTGTCAAAGCTGGTACATTGCCTTTGCTTTCCCACATGCTTGGGGCGAGCACAGGTGCAATCAGCTGCTGGAAATTGCTGGATAGTGTCGGCGTAGGATTCGTCGCAACGATTTGTGCATACAGCTGGAAGATGTATGGCGTGAACTCGTCGACTGAGCCCTGCAAGACTTCCATGAAGACTGGGGATAGACTCTGCTCAATCTTGTCTGGCTGCACCGGTCCACCAAAACGGATTGTTGCACCAACACTTTCAAAGTGGTAGTAGCAGAAGCCTGGATTTGATGGGTTGTGTCGGATGACCTTGGTGATGTTGACCAAGTTGGTAAGTATGAGGTCGAGTATTTGGTTCAGACCTTCTCGAATGACGATGAGCACTCGCATCACGCACTTCATCAAAAACTCATTCTCCTGCACCTTCTCTGGCTTTGTGTCCTTAGTGATCAGTACGAATAAATGTGTGAGTAGGTCCTTGGACAGCGGAAGGATGCGGTCCTGTGGAATGATTGGCTGCTTCTGGTCGTTGGTCAGGTATAGCGCTCGGTCAACGGCGACGGCGGCGTAAGTGTAGACGACGTAGTTCGATGAGTTCAGGTGCTGGACCAGCAGAGGAAATGCCGCCTGCCACTGGTCGGCAGAAAGAATGCTCCGGAAAATGTACAGGTACTTGATGGCATCCACCTTGAGTAGCGGTTCGGCCTTCGCGTTCGTCAAGTCCTCGGCGATATTGGTTTGGAAGAATTCGATCACGTTGACGTTCGGGTTGACACTTAGCACACCCTTCGCAGCTGTGGCGGTACCTTTTGCTGCGATGGATGAGAATAAGTGCACTGCGGTGTCTTTGGACTTCCAGTTTGCGCTCCTGTCCTTCGCATATTCGGACAGAAAGTGGTTGACGTAGCGGGTGACCACGTCAGTCACAAGCTTTTCGAATTGCTCCATGAGTTTCCGCAGGAAGTTCGTCGCAGCTCGTCGTCTAGTGTCTTCATCTGATCCTTCCAGATCTCGTCGAATATACTCAATAGGTTCATCTTCGAAGGTCTCGACATCTGACTCTCGCAAGGACAGGTTTGGAATGACGACCTTTTCTGTAACCTGTCCAAGAACGTCGGCATTGTTGAAGTTCTCGGCATGTTCTCGTATGCTTGCAACAGTTGTCAAGAACTCTAACGCCCGACTGACCACCAAATCATACTTCGCTTCCGGTCCAATGTTGGTGAGCAGCGTCCATGATGTGCCGATGAATTGTGTCAGGTGTGCTTTGAACTCCTCGTCGTACTTTCCTGTATACAACACCAGAACCTTGAACACGCCAGCTCTTACATGCTCCAGCGGACCTGCTTCGGCATCATCGTCCGAATTCAGCGCGGCGTTCTCGTACGTGAGGTATTTGTGCAGCAGTCCAGAAATGGCAGCGAGCGACTCTTCGAACTGTGGGGGCATATCGTGCGTGGAGAGATCGTAGACCAGCTTCATGATCAGGTCAAGAGTGGCATAGTGTGCCTTGAGAACGTCGGGATTGCTCTGGTTCTGGGTGATCTGGCTGTCGGTATGCTGCCATAGCTGGAGGAAGGGAGCGGCGAATCTGGTAAGGACGTGGTTGATCTCGGTGTAGAGCTCATCGGATCGGTAGAGAGGTTCCCACCGCTTGAAGATGGAGTGTGCCACTTGCAGCACGCCGTTGTTCACAGTCGCATTATCTGGAGTGAGTCGCGAGACCAAGTCGTCAACGAGGGTATCCCATCGCTCCCAGAAGTCGCTGTCTGCAATGACGCTGATAGCATCACCGAGTTGCGCCTGGATGGAGGGCGGCACTCTGACCATGAGCCCAATCAGCTCGCTCTTGATCGTCGTGACTTCGTTGTCAGGTAGCTTGTGTCGGCCATCTTCGTCCTGCTTGCCATATCAGCCATGTCCGTTTCGATATGTTTGTTCGGATATCAAACGGACCACCCAATTCCGCCGCACAAAGTTCTTGAAGAATAATGCGCTCGCTAGTCGCGTCTGTTGAGGGAAAGTGTCTGCGGCGACGATTTGGAGCAGTGCGAGTGAGAAGGCTGGTTTGGTCTCTTCGGCCTTGAGCGACTGTTCGGCTAGTCGTCAGTTAGCAGCTAAACATTTCTATTTCAACAGCTTCTGTCTTTCTCACCTTGCCGATTTTGTCGAGGATCGAGAGATGCCGAGAGTAAGTCGGCGACAGACTGCAGACTGACCGACATGGCGAGTGTCAGTGCAGTGGCGGATGGTGTAGGGAAAGGGTAAGAAAAGAGTGAATGGTGTCTGTTTGATGGGGCCTGGTCGCGTTGCTTAGAGAAACACCGACGGAGCTTGGACCTGTTGCGGCCCGCACAGCGGATCAAGAAAAGAAGGGTCCCTGGCTACGTCGAGATGCATGTGACAGACATCAACACATAATAGAAGTCGTCTTATTCTTTCGCTTGTCCCACATCCTGATACAAAATCCTGCCTTCAGCCTTGCGAGCCTGAACTGCTCCCAGGCGTCCGTTCCTTTGAGCACTCGAAGCCTCCAATACAGACTGCGGCTGCGGACTTCAACCGCCACCTAGCTTCCACCCCTTCGAGAAATATCTACTATACAGTCGACCTCGATCGCCACATCTAGCGGCTTTGTCCTACGCAGACATATCGCCTTGCTCACGATGAGCTGATCTATCCTCCTTCGCTCGTACAACAAAATCCGTACGCCATGGCGGCTTCCACGAATCTTTCGGCGCTGCGAGCGCAGACGATGCAGGGGGAGGACGAGGAGGCCGTAACAGTGAACACGCGAGCCTTGATCGACAAAGTGCTTGCTCGATATTCGGGAGAGTGGACAACATTGCGGGAGCTGATTCAAAATGCTGCCGATGCTCAGGCGCGGAAAGTCAAGATCCAGTTCGAGACACTTCCCTCTGCGACCGTGCCACTGCCGCAGGGTAATGATACCTTTGAACTGCTCAAGCATACTTTATTATACCATACTGTCAAGACGCTCATTGTGTCGAACGATGGCGAGCATTTCAAGGAGACCGACTGGCAGCGCCTGAAGCGCATCGCAGAAGGCAATCCTGATGAGACCAAAATCGGAGCTTTTGGTGTCGGCTTCTACTCTGTCTTCGCGGACTGTGAGTCTCCGTTTGTGACATCTGGCAAGGAGACTATGGCCTTCTATTGGAAGAAAGACAGTCTATTCACACGGCGAGGAAAGCTGCCAGATAGCGAAGTGCAGGGTACCACCTTTCTGCTGGACTACCGGAGTCAGACCACGCCTGTGCCACAGCTACTTAGCTTATGCCAGTTTCTGGCGACCAGTCTAACGTTTGTCGGGCTTGAGTCGATCGAATTGCATCTTGATCAGTGGAACATACTAACACTTAGCAAGAAGATGGCCCCTGCAGCAGCTGTGAATATTCCAAGCGACGTCAATCCGAAGACAAAAGACGGTCTGATGAAGATCAGCGACGTCGAATACCAAAATGCACAAATAGACGCTAGATGGATGAATGTGGTCGGGTGGAATCGTAAGACGACCTCTGCAAGCCTTGCATCACAACAGCAACAGCAAATTGAATCTGGCAGTTCCAGCTTAAGAAGCTTCTTCGGCAGATTCACAAGTGCAGCCACGAATACAACTGTGCGCAAAGCACAACGAGAAGAGGAGGTCTTCCAGCAGACGATTCTGGATGACTTGGCAGGCTTTAGCTCAGCGACTGTATTCTTGCGGGTGAGCACTGTCAACATCTTGACTAATGTCAGTAAGCAACTGTCGCAGGAATTGGAGCGTGCTACAAAGAAGCCACCACCCAAGAAGACTCGCATTTCAATCCTTACATCTTCTTATGATGATACTACAGCTTCGATGAGCACTTCTGCGGGCAGCTCTTCCAAGAGAGCAACGGAGATCTTTGCATCTGTCTTGCCTTCGAAGAGTGGCAAGATCTTTATAGGCTTTCCAACGGCCCAGACGACTGGACTTCTCGCGCACATTTCCGCCCCAAGTGTCATTCCAACAGTCGAGCGTGAAAGTATAGACTTGAACGCCCGATATGTCCGAGACTGGAACATCGAAATGCTGCGCGTGGCTGGTATTGCCTGCCGCATAGCTTACACGGGCGACATGACTGAGCTCAAGGCAAGAATCGACCGCACCAGAACTGCGGATAGACGCAAGAAGGTCGCTATGGAAGACGTCACATCAGCGATGCCCGCTGCAGTACATATCTACCGACAGTACAACTATGCAGAGTCGACGCCATCCTCCAAAGTCGGTCAGTACATTGAAGAAGCCTTTTGGACCTGCAACACAAAGGCCAGCATAGATGTTCTGTCGACCAGAGGAGTCTTGCCAAGCCACCAAGTACGTGTTGCTACTGAGGATCTCAGCTTTGTGGACGGCATCCCAGTAGTGCCGGACGAATTGATCGAGAAGGGTCATGAATTCATCAGCAAGCTTCGAGACTATGGCCTACTTTCAGACATCACCACGAGTGATATCAAGAAAGAGCTCGAAGCCCAGGCACTGACTGAGAAGCAAGTTCAGGAGCTCGTGAAATGGTCGTGTACGAAGGTCTCGCGACAGGAGATGGACGCTGGCGCCGTTCAGCTGCTTTTCGATGGCACAGTGGCCAGTATTGAAGAGCAGTTCGTCAGCACGTCTGCAAGTCCGGTGCTTCAACTGGGTCAGATTAGCAATTTTGTCAACACTACAAAGATTCCAGCTGATATGCCTACACCGCCACAAACGATTCCATTTAGATTTACCAAAGGTCTGTCGCCGACCCAACTCCAGTCGATAGGCTGGGATGAACTGCAGATTGTTCCATGGGTGCGATGGATCATTGAGAGCGATGGACAAGGCTTCGGACAAGGTCAGAGTCTGACGAGTTCGCCTACGGTCGCATCACAAGTTCTTCCAGTCGTCTCAAAATCTTGGGATGCGCTATCACAGTCCTCTAAGCAAACCATACAGGAGTTATTCATCCCCCGCACAGTCATCCCAACTAAGCTTGGCATGCGACGGCCACCACAGGCCTACTTTGGCAATGTCAAGCTATTCGACGACTTGCCGACCATCACTGGTCTCCAAGGAGTAAAGGAGAAATTCTTGGGCTCTCTCGGTGTACGAAAGACTGTGGAATTGAATGTCGTCTTTGACAGGCTCATGGCCAAGTCTGCTGCTGGGTCGACAACCGAGGAAGGCAAGTGGAGCCATGTCGACCTCATTAAATATCTGCTCAGCGTCAAGGATGATATTCCAGCTGAGGATATCAAGCGTCTACAACAAACACCAATCTGCCCTGCAGCAACGCTGTCAGCCGACCAAGTGGACAAAGGCAAGTTGTTCCGCCTTTCAGACCTGCTTGAGCCCAATGAGGCCATTCGAAAGCTTGGACTGCCCGTTCTGCAGTGGCCTGGTCAGTATCGTACTACTAGCCCTGAGGGCAGGTTTTTGCGTTCGTTGGGACTAAAGCCGTTTCCTTCGGTCCCTGACCTCGTTGGCATCCTAGCAAAGGCTCCGGCAGGAAGCGAGCTTCAGGAGAGCACTCTCAACTACTGGATTGTTCACGAGTACCAGCACGGATACAACAAGTATCCTGTAGCGGAGTTAGACGTCGCATTTCTGCCTGTTCACCCATTCGCAGGTGAAGGATCCAATCTTGTTGCCAAACCCAAGCAGTGCTATGCCAATCCGAAATGTGCAGTGCTCCGATTCCGCACCCTGAAAGATTATCTGCAAGCACATCATACAACATTCGGAGTGGCTCTGGATCCACCTATGGAAGCATGTGTCGAGCGCTTGATCAAAGGACCACCGACGAGCTTTGCCTCTGCCCAAACATTATTTGGCTACTTCGCCAACCGACTCGGTGAGATTGGACCCAACGGACACTTGGCTGAACGACTAGGCAACGCACTGATAGTTCCAGTCGTTGATCGCAAGTTTGGAGACAAGGCCGGGCAGACTCGCTTTGTGGCACCGCGCACAGTGTTTCTTGGCGCGAGTGACACGTATGGCGACATTTTCGACTTCGTTGACTTTGGCCACGAAGGGAATACGTTTCTCTTGCGCATCGGATCAAAGCACGAACCCAGCGCATCTGAGCTTGCCGCTATGCTTGTCCAGCAACCGGCTCGCCTGCTGGAGACCCTCGGCGCCGAAAAATATCTCATGCTTTTGCGAAAAATGGCGGAGAGTGCCGCCAACTTGAAGAAAGATAAGACACTCTGGAGTCGGCTCAAAACCTCTCCTTGCCTGCTCGCTGTCAAGCGCGTCCGAGCAGGTGAGAAGTATGTCGACGAGAAGCGAGAGCACGACGATGAAGAGGTGACAATTGATGAATATTCGCTCGCGAGGGCATCAGACATGATTGTCATCGACGACATCGTTCTTTATCGCCTATTCCAAGCCCACTTGCTTGCGGCGCCCGAGGAAGAAGCTCTCGAAACCTTCTATCAATCACTCGAGACGCCGCGAGTGAGCCAGTTAGTCGATAATGATCAGCGAATGGGATCGCTTCTGCGTGACCAGTCCGCTGCCGGGACTTTGAAGAAACTGCTCGTAGAGCGCTGTCGGCTGTTCCTCGACGATCACCGCGCGGATGATATTAGGCATGATGCCGCGTGGTTGGAGAAGAACGTGTCGATTCAGGTTGTTGAGTTCCTTCAGATTACGAGAAGGCTGAAAGGATACCGTCTTCACTACACCGAGAAGAAGACCGCTCTACTGCACAGAGAAAGCAAGCGCGATGCAATCCTTTATGTTACTGCTCGTTACGATCTTTACGAGGTCAGCCGAGCCATGATGAGCTTGCTTTTGAGGAGGTCCAAGCAGCAGGACTTCCTAGCACTCGAAATGATACTGGAGAGCGATCTTCGTAGACTGAAGACGAAAGGCTACAACGTCGATCGCATCTTGCGCCAGAAAGCAGCGGAGTCGCGCATCGCAGAGTCAGAGAGACAGAAGCGCGTGGAAGAACAGAGACGGCTTGCAGAAGCTGAAGCAGCCTCGATGCCCCAACAAGCTCCCGCTGCAAGGGCGGTTACAGCACCTCCATCGAATGCAACTCCGGCCTCGCCTGAGAGGGCGCTTTCGATCCCAGGTGCCTTCGACTCGCCGGAACAAAGACCTAGCTCCTCAGGTCGCGGCAAGAAGTCGACCGGCCTATTCGACAGCATTCGCAATCAGCTCGGCTTCAATACTGGCTCCCAAGCAAGCAACCAAATGCAGAATCTGCTGACTGGCGGTCGCCCATCGACTGATGCACCTCCACCATGCCAGGCCAGCGATCCAGTCGGCGGCCGCAGCATAACTCCTGGCACCGAGCGCGTAACCTCCTCGCGCGATACGCAGGCTAATCTCGACTCCGCCATCAAGGCCTGTCGCGAGTACAACTCTTCATCGGTCTTCAGCCAGCCAGAGACCAAGGAAATCAAGGAGACACCATCCTACTGCGACAGTAAGCCTGGCCAAGACCTCAAATATATTGCGGAGCTCAGCAATGGCATCAAACTATACCTCTCGCGTAACAGTCCGGACCCGAATGCATTTTTGCAGAATTATCGCGAGGCCCTGGCCACGTTCGTGTCCACCCTCTCCGAGGTCGCAAACATTTTCGACTTGCCACCACAGACAGTGAACGTATTTCACGATGAAGCCGGTGCCAGCATCGCGTTCAACAGCAGCGGGTCGATCTTTTGCAACTTGCGTTACTTCATGCAGTTGCACATGGGCGGCATGGCTACCGCCGAGGGTAAAATCGATGCTCTAGCGTACTGGTGGATCACGCTCTGCCACGAATTGGCACACAATCTCGCCAAGACTCACGACCAACAGCACAGCTACTATACAGAGAGCTTTGCGACACATTATTTCAAGCGGATGCTGTGGCTTTGCGGCAAGGTTATGACACAAGGCTAGGAACACGATGGAGAGGACACAGGTGCAGAGCAGGCCTCTTCATCGTCATCAGCTATATCGCGCAGGCGCCCGCGCTTCCGGCGAAGAAGCACACTGCGACGGATGCTTGAGAGTATTGGGTGATTTGCATGGCTGAAGAGCTGGCATTGTGTTGGCGTTGGTTTGGACGAAAGATGATAGGCTAGAGGACTTCACGGCTCAGTCACGGAATGCACTGCATGTAGATAGCCCCCAAAACATACATTACCTCGGAAGACAACATCTTGATGCTTCGCCTTCATCGTCCATGTCCTGTAGCTCGTCTCGGCACTCACATGTCTGAGCCAATTTCAGCGTATTCCAATGGCCACAGTGGCTTCGGAATTGTGGATTTGACCAGAGCAAACTTTCTACCTCACCTTTCGAATCGCATGCACAATTGCTTTCACCATGTCACTCTACCATGAGGCCGCCGAAATCCTCAATACTGCGAAGAAGAGCGGAGCATCGCTCAAATCATTAGTGTTCGGCAGGAAGAGCTGGAAGAGCGATCCAAAAGCACTTTTCGCCCTGGCGACTGAGACTGCAAAATGGAGCGACATTTTATCAGACGTGCTCGAAAAGAGTGGCGTGCTCAAGGTTGAAAAGACATTGACACCAACACTGGCCATTCTGCTCGTCCACGACCTGTTTCTTGGTAAAAAAGGCATCGCCCTGCCGGCGTCTCATGGCCTCAATACAGCCATCAGTCGCCACAAAGTCCGCTTGTCTGCTGAGGTGACCAAAGCAAGACTGCGACGCGGATTCGGTACTCTAGACGACCTTCGAAGGCATGTGGACGCTGCAGCCACCAGTAAACGGCAGACTGGTGTTGATGGCGGCACTCCTGCTCGGCATCCTCGATGGATTCGGATCAATACTCTGAGGACCTCTTTGGACGACGAGCTCAACTATGCCACGTTCTCAAACTACACGCAAGTCGCAACATTGCAAGAAATCATACAAGCACCGGTCGAAATGCGCGCTGTACATGTGGACAAGCACATCCCGAATCTTCTTGCGGTCGCAAGTCCGGACGATCCCACAACATTCAAGTCGTACAGGAATGGAACACTCATCTTGCAGGAAAAGGCTTCGTGTTTCCCGGCATATCTTCTCGACCCGAGACCAGGTGAGAGCAAAGCCATCGATGGCTGCGCAGCACCTGGTAACAAGACTACACACTTGGCAGCTATCCTGGGCGAGGGTAGCCAAGTCATTGCCTGTGAGAAAGATGCAGAACGGTCGAAAACGCTGGTCAAAATGGTCAAGTTGGCTGGGGCAGATAGTATCGTCGATGTCAAGCAGAAGCAAAACTTCACGAGGCTGCAACCAAACTCCCCGGAGTACGCAGATGTGACAGACCTCCTTCTGGACCCAAGCTGCTCGGGTAGCGGCATCTTTGGAAGGGACGAAGCCTCAATAACAGTCCACTTGCCATCTGCTGCGAATGAGCAACCTGCTCCCAAAGGCAAGAAGCGAAAACGAGCAAGTGAGCAGAAAGCAGCAGCAGCAGAGCCTCAGCAGCAAGATGCTATGGTGGAGGAGACGGCTGATGAAGAGGACGTCGATGCAGCGAAGCTCAAGGAGCGTCTTCGAAACCTTTCCGGCTTCCAACTTCGTATTGTGGAGCACGCAATGGCATTTCCAGCAGCAAGGCGGATCACATACTCGACATGCTCAGTTCATGCCGAAGAAAATGAGCATGTCGTGGTGAAGGCTCTGCTCTCTGATGTCGCAGCAGAGCGAGGGTGGAAGGTCCTGAAGCGAGAGGAGCAAGTCGAAGGCATGAAGCAATGGCACAAAAGGGGGAGTGAGGATGCTGTCAGGTTAGCGGAAGAGTCATCAGACGCAAATACGGCTCGGAAGCGTGCTATTGATGCCACGACTGTGGCAGGCGCTTGCATCAGATGTGACAAGGGCGGCGAAGACGGCACCATGGGATTCTTTGTTGTAGCATTTTGTCGAGATCCCGAAGCAATGTGTGCCAGTGGCACGAATGGTTACGGCATTGTGGAAGAGGAAGACGACGAGTGGAGCGGGTTCAGCGACGATGAGACATAGTCCACCCAAGGCTTTTTGTGGGCATGTCCACATTTCCAGCTTCTCTTTTGACGCAAGCGACAGGTTATGCTCGCTCTCCATATCGTGATATCAGACCTCGTCTCATTCCATCCTACTTTCTCTCGGAAGCCACCTGCTCGGCAGAGACGGGCTCTCGATGCTGTGCATCAGCCTTATCGCCTCTTTCAATTCTCGCCTGCCTCATCCTTATCCAACGCCCTCTGAGTCGCATGTGCAGGATCACGAGCATTGATCGTGCTCTGCTTCACACCAGAAGCACCGACACTGCTCAAGCCCTCCGGTCCACTTCTGGGACGCATCATGAGGCTCCTGACTAGTCTGTCCCGCATCCGGATGTGTCCCAAGCCCGTATGAACATCGCGCCGCCAAGAGTATCTGCTGCTGCGGAAGCTTGCTCGCCGTCTCCTACACTGTTATCTTGCTGAGCGGGTGGGAGTGAGTGTGCTGGGTTGGGCTGAAAGGTTCGGGATGTGGGTGCTGGCTGGATGAGCAGGGGTGGTTAGCGGGTGGTAGGTAGAACTAGAGTTTGAGGTATAGACGTCGTCATGCGTGATGGATTGGATCATTGGAGATTCTACTGTTATTGTGGGAGTGGACTTACTTGATGCTTATTATTGCCTTGGATCTCGACGGTGTCTTGTCCCGGAATGGCACTGCTGATTCCTGAATTGGCCTTTGTTGCCGTTCCGAAGTGTTGATGCTACGTTTCAATAGTCACAATGTTGCTCAAGAAAATCAGCTCTCGACGAAGATATAAGACGCCTTTTGAGCTGTCAAACATGCAATTGGTACCTGCAGGTCATGAGGCATGGGAACGCGATCATAGGTATGCTCCGAGCGAGGCTGGATTCTTAGCTGACACTCATCTGACCCAATTGAATGCGACACTCCTACGCTGTCCAACGACTTTCTATATCCTGCATTGTCCATGCGGAACTTGGCGAAAGACTTCTCTGATCGATCCACGCATCCTCTTCTATTCGTTCGGCTTCATCCTCTGAATTCTCCAGGCGAGCCAGCAGCCTTTTGGCTTTTGAACAGTATTGGCCGATGAGGTGGCGCATCCTCCACCAGAAACTCCTTCTTCGGCTCATCGAACAATGGCTCCCCAGGAATTATACAGCACTCCCTCCCCAGCTGCTTGAACTTTTTGCTCTGCCGTTCCAAGTCGTTCTGCAGGACGCTCTGAGCATACTTGAACTGCTCTTCCAGCCATTCCTCGCTGAGCACATCGCCCATTCGTGCCTTGCTCGCTGCGAATTTCGACTTCGTCAATTCTTCGCTGGCCTCGCGATGCGACTTGAGGTGTACATGGACGCAAGCTGCACATACAAATGGCTGCTCCGTGACTTTCGGAATAGCCCACTCTGACACTTCTTCTCGAAACTCTCGCGCACAATTTCGTCCGCATGGCACCGGCGAGTGAGTGATGACTTTGTGGCCACATGGCTTGAGTCGATGCGTCAAGCCGCCTTGTACGCAGGGCTCGGCGACCTGCACTCCTATGAATGGCGAAGACTTTGGTACTGGCGATTTGGCTGTGCATGAGTGCTGCTTCTCCTCTGGCCGTGGCGTAGCTGGTGTCTCGAGCTGCTCATCCGGAATTTGGGTAGACTTGCCTGGAGGCGTGTAAACGGCTACTCGGCTGTCCCTGCGATCCTCGCTCGCAATCGCAGTAGGCTTATTCTGACTTACGAGGTTGGCTTTCGGGTTCGAGCTCTTGATCGACGGATGCATCCTGATGGCAGGGCTTTGCAACGTGCTGCTGTCTTTTGACCTCCGGCTTGGTGCCATTGAAGCTGGCATCCTGGAAGAGACCGGCAGCGAAGACCTGTTAGACATCGGTGCTTCTGGAGTAGCACTGCATCGTCTGCTGCTTGTCAAAGAAGCATTGCTCCGGGCAGATCCTCCAGAACCACCGGACTGCCGGGGCCCTGGTACCGGGATGCCAGATTTCCTAGACATGGCTTTCTTCTCCTTGGTTGATTGACTGTGGCAGAGACCAGCTCTTCGTAATGACATTAATTTTTGCTATACTCAAAAATTGGTCTCTGCCCATGCAGTAGGCTGGTTGGTTCTTTTGATCGAACTCTGCTGCACAAACCAAGGACCGGCTTGCCGTGCTGGCTTTGTCGCAATGTACTGACACTGGTTCCAAAAAAGGTCTCAGACAATGGCGTTTGTTGCAACAAAGCTCCTATCGCATAGACGCTTCGGCCCAGACAGTTTACGCTGATTTGCGGCGAGGAGGATGCGGGCGTAATGTCGCAAACGGGTGAGTTCGATATCTACAGCTGGCGCGAAGCTGACGTTGCGATATTCAGAATAACATTTTCATACACTCTTCGGTTGAACGTATATCTGAGAGACCATCAGACGATGATGGCAGTCCTGAAGAAGGGAAGAAGCGACCACCACAAGGCTGACAGTGGCAGCTTCAAGCACGATGGTCGTTCGGCGGGAAGTCCCGCTTTGTATTTCGAAGGAGGAAGGAGCAGACTTGTGGGGCAAAGGTGAGTGAATAGAAGCGTCGACGAATAGGAGGTCGACGCACTAGCCGTGCCGGCGCTCAGGTCGTTTGGATTGATCGGTACAGCAAGACCTCGAATGTTGCAGCCTATCGCTGTAGTAACCGAGAGGTGAATGCTCTCCAGCTGCAGTGCGATAAGAATCGAACGCGTCTTCATGGCTTCGACATCACCCACCTTGGATCCACAAAAACTTCACAATCTGATACTTCTGCCAACCTCGAACACCCCCAGTGTCAGGATCGCTGTGCAGTTCTTCCCATAGAAAGTGTTCTTCCTTTCAGCGTCGCTGGGCTGCTTGAGTCATTCGAGTCCCAGATATGGCTCCGATGGCGCGAGACTCAGCAGGCTACGATGGCAAAATCATCAAGCCTGAGCCGATGGACGAAGATATTGAGATGACTGACAGCATCTTCGTACCGGAGGCGCTCTACGAATCAGCGGAAGCAGCACAGTCCGCCCGACCAAAGGATTATGATGGCGATCCGTTCGCGACGATCTGCTTCAGCAAAGGCTACCGCGACCATCCCTACAAGCACAAGCTGAACTGTGGACACTACATTTCTACAGACGAGGTCGAAGTCTGTGGTAGCAATTGTAAACTTGCTCGAATCGCAGACTCAAAGCCAAGTACTGCTCCATTCTTGTGTCCACATCCAAACTGTTCAAAGGTTCGCAACCTCTTCATGCAAAAGAAGACCAAGAAGCGTCTATGTGAGTTGAGCCACATCTACGGGATCAACGCTCAAGATGACGAGGCGCGCAAAAACGAGAAGGCTTCCTATGCCCAGCGAGGCCGCAAGTCCATTCGTTCCGATCAAATCTCACTGTGGCGGAAGAACAGTGTATCTCCAGACCGTCGTCAACGTACCACTCGAAAGTCAACACGACAGGCTACGGCAATTTCGACAGCAGCCGACATCGATGCCGAAATGGACCAAGCCGAACGCGAATTATTTCAGGCACAGGGCGGCAGACACACTCGGCGCATTCGCGGCGATCGTCTCGAGACCGAAGAGGAAACGCAGACTGACCTCAATCAAGCTCAGGCCCAGCGCAGCTTGGACAGGATGACTATTGGTAAAGCACTATCCAGGAAGAAGGGTAAGTCGCAGAACTTCAGCACTGCGAACCCGGTCAACACAAGCATAGACCTTCGCGACCAGGACAATGCAGGCTTGAATTGCGATGGCTGCGACAAAGTCATCAAGCATGTTTGGTTTCATTGCTTGGATTGCGCAGACAATCACCGCCAGCTGGGTTTCGATCTCTGCGAGGAGTGCCATGGAAAGAGAGAAACCCTGAACTATGTATCCCGCAGCCATCGGAACGATCACAAGTTCGGGAAGACTACTCGTAGCAGAGCACCGGACGTCATTGATGACGAGAGATTCCCACGAATGACTGAAAATAATAGTGTCGACTTCGAGATGGAAGATACTTGGTGCGTCTGCAAATCGAAAGTCAACGACAACATGTTGGACTGTGAGAAGTGCCAGAACGCATTCCATCTCGGCTGTGTTGGTGAAGGCTGGCATACAGATGCACAGTATGGCCTGGACAATGCTGAGGAGTATCATCGCGTCGATTTCGAGAAGGTCAAGAAGGAGGGAATCAAGGAGTTCATCTGCCTTGACTGCAAGCGCGGAGACGAGGCCTCGGCTCAAGCTCTAAAGAATCTTCAGGATGATCTTCGTCGCGCTAGAGAAATGGTGGCCAACAGCACGACAGATGGACAGCGAGCCCAGAAGAAGCGCAGCCCTGCAGATGCTGACCTGGAGACTCGCGATACAATGACTTCTGTTGAGCAGAACGAGAACGATCGCAACAGGGAGTTGTTCGGAGAAGAGGATGAAGGCGGCGAACGCGATGAGGTGAGGACACCAGCACGCCCAGTGAAATGCGCAAAGACTGGCGAAGACGTACCGACATTCGGCCGCATGAATCTGCCATTCCACGGCAAGAAGTCTTGAAGACATATTCCCTTGAATTGCAGGTTATTGTTGTGTCATTGGTTGCTTGATCATGTTTCCTGGTGGTGATTCTGATGGTATAGCAAGAGCTCCCGGCGCGGAGGCAGGAGGCATAAATTGGCGTTGAACAGGAGGTAGATCCTGTTGAAGGAGCGCAGAGCATGGGCTTGTCAGAATTCCTGTACCAGACAGCATGGTAGCAGGATATGCTTATATTGTAGAGATGGAGTATCTTTTACTGAACCCTACTCCTTGAATGCCTGAAGTGAATGATTCGTGAATGCGGGAAGATCCGATAAGTGCATCTGAAGTGAATGATCTCCTGGTGGACGAGGGCACGGGCCGCCTCGCCTCAGGCTTCGAACATACCCACAAAGCGGCCCCTTTAAACAACACTTCAACTTGATCATGTCTACAATCTTCGCTGAAGGAGTCAATCCGATCTTCGCTGCCAACACCGATCGTAGTTGAAAGGCACCCCAACAACCAAGACCCATTGCTCGCCCCAAGCGTTTGCTCGTGCAGCCTACATCGGCTTCTCAACATACACGCCGCAACAGAGACCATGGACGCCTACGATCCCGCCGCTGTCGCCCTCAATGGCGTGCGCATCAAATTTGAGCCTAAGGGCGATGACGATGTGGAGGTGGTTGTTGCTCGGCCAGCATATGTCTAGCGATTTCCGCGAAATCTGTATAACCAAGAGCGGGCGGTGGCGTCGAAGCGTGCTAGAGATGTACACGGGCATGTATTTCCGACGGTGTGCTTCCATCGGGTGCATCTTGACCACCCGCATCACCACATCCTGAGATGCAGCCACGATATCATCACTAAAGGCATCGAGCCATGCGGGGGCAATTGTATGCTCTCGACGGAGGCCGAGTCCAAGCCTTTCACTAAAGTCTTCGAGTGCCCACATCCAAGTTGTGTCAAGCAGCAAGCGACGATGCTCCGGAAGGTGACTGGTAGACGATGCAATCTCAGCCATGTCTATGGCCGCGATCTGGAAGCCGACGCCGCCAGAAGGGAGCAGAAGGCGAAGTACGAAGCCATGGATCGAGTGCCAATGCGCGAGAAAGTGTTCAAGAATAAGCGGAGTCCTTCGCCAGAAGCTGCTACAGATCGCCCACAAATGCCCGCTCAGACTGCACGGCGCAAGACTCAGCTCGGAGGCCGTGTTGCGACCGTCCTTATGGAAATCAACTATGACCGAAACTTGAAGGCCTTGGAAACTCTCGCTGTCGGTGTCACACGAGGCTCGCAAGATGCGGGCAAGCATCTACCACCTGTACCAGATGATGAATTTGAAGGCCACGAGTGCGATTGCTGCGATGGCGGAATCTCTGATGTGCGCTACCACTGCAAGAACTGCGATACAGAGTTCGGCGATGATTTGGACTTATGCGTCGAATGCTTCAAAGATCGAAAGAACAAGTTGTGGTGGCGCAAGCCCTCTTACCACCCTGATGACCATTCTTTTGTGAGAATCGCTGTGGCGACATCAACTGAGTCTCAAATGCACGGCGATCGCGAGCACCATGACCAATATTTCGAATTGCTTGAGACCTATTGCATCTGCGAATCGAGATACTTGGAGCACATGTTGGAGTGCGACAAGTGCGGCAAGCCTCATCATCTCGGATGCGTTGCTGAGGGTTCGTTTTCAGATCTCCAGTATCGAGGAGAAGATGGTGATGTCACCTCTTTTGAACTTTGACTTCGAGCTGCCAGGCGTGCTAGTTGTAGCAGCTGTTGAGGTCACATTGGCGACGTTCGCTGCAGCATACAACCGCTCAATATTCGGAAAGAAGGACACTGGAGATGCAACGGATATGCTTTGTTCATCTTCACTGAAGAGACCCATATATTCATCTTGGACTCCGGAATTCGCAAGTGTGATTGCGGTGTCACCGCTGGGAAATAGGGTGTGAAGAGGTCTCGTGGAGTTGGAGAGACATATGCCGATGTTGTCGTGCTGTCAGTGGGTCCAGATCCGCCAGAAATTGCATCAACCAGATTTTCCATCACTTCTGCTGCCACCTCCATCACTTCCCTAAATTTTTCGCCGATGAGACTATTGTTCTTCTGTGGTGCGGGAGCATATTGAACCTCGTCTGCAGTTGGTATTGGATGCCTCTCAGTGCATCATCCCCGGTGCAATGCCGGGTTGTATGTAGAGAAGTATAGATGCCGGGATCGCCATTGCAAACGTTGTTGTGAAAGCCAAACCGGCTAGAGCAGGAGGTAAGGAGAGCATGATATCGTAGCCCAGAAGAGGTGCTTTTAGTTCCTGCAGAGGATATTCTGGGCTATTGGTCATTTTCGTTTGTGCTGGGCCTGGTATGGTCTTCCTGACCTTCCAGGAATGGGAGACATGCTGCACGGGTTGAGTTATGTATACATACCTAGAGTACCGCGCCTACTACAAAGCGCCGCGGCTGGGGGATATAAATCCTTCAATGTTCGATATTGTATGGAGCAGTGATTGTGTGCGCTGTGCGAAAGTAGAGAAATGTTACCTCAGTTACTTAGACTCGCTAGCGGAATTAGAATTGTTGGGGGGTAAATCAATTTTCATTGATTTTCATTAAGTTTTAGCAATTTTCAGCATCTTTCACTAACTTTTAGCTAATGAGAAGGTAGTAGTTATATAGGGTTAGAATTCGCGCTAGCGAGTCTAAGGGCAATTAGGGCTAGTATTACTATATATACACTTTGGCTTATATATAGAATAGTAAGCTAACTTTAGCGGTCTACTTCTACGCCTACATTACACTTTATTAGTATCTTTCTTATTGTTCTTAGTAGCGTATAGTCGGCGCTTTAATTACTACTTATAATAGATACGAACGAAGTACTAAGCGCTATATTATCGCCGTCGGCGCGGCACGATATACTAATAGACATAGTCGTCGATATCGCGACCGATACTAGTACTAATAGTTCTAGTATATATAGTAGCGACTCTAGGATTAGTATAGATACTAACGATAGCTATAGTAACGGCTAGTAGTAGGACGTTAAGGACGTTCTATCTCGATAAATAGTCGCCGCCTATAGACTATCTAGTCCCCTCTCTAAAGTACCTACTACAATTAATATATCTCCTAGTATATGCCTATAGCGAAAGCGTAAAGTATATACTTACTAAGACTACGAAGTTAGTACGTAGGATAGACTATAAATAGTAGTTAATATACTATAGACTACAAGATAGTTAATAGGCTAGTTCTTAGAGGCTTGGATTAGTAGCAAAGTATAGCGGAAGAAGGATAATAATAGGAATATCTTACTATCGTCGAAGTTATATACTATACTAGAGCTTAGGTATATAGTACTAAAGAAGGCCCTTACTCGACGCATATTTAAGACATTACTCTATAAGGGTTCTACTAAACGTAGTATAGACGACTAAGTCGTCTCCTTGCCCTCGATTATATAAGAGCTTTATACTCTTTCTACCTTTATCCTATTTAGTTCGTTCGATTAGTTTATTAGAGAGAATAGAAGAGACATTAAAGAGTTAGATTTCGTATCGGCGTATACTACTATATCCTAGGAGGCTCCTAAATAGTACCGGTTTATTACTAATCTTATAAGCAATTAGCGTTCTTACTAGAAGAGTTAACGAACGAGTACGAGTATAAAGGATTCGGTCTAGTAGCGTATCTTCTTCGTAACCGTATACATTTTATATATATGTATACTATAGAAGTCCGATACCTTATATTTACTCTTATCTATATATCTCTAAGGTTCTAGTATAAAGCGAAAGTATTTAGAGACATTATATAGGCTAGGCGTCTATTAGAGCTACTATACTACAAATCGTCTTCTATATAATATAGTCGATATAAGTAAGGTACGTAGAACAAAGATAGTATAATACTCTATACCGGGTCTTCTATTACGTTCCCTCTATTATTACTTCGCCTAGGCTAATAGGACAATCCGGTAACCTATAGATAATTTACTACTAGATATATATCTATAAGGGTATCTAGTATCTTTTAGTATCTTTTAGCGGCTTTCGGCAATTTTTACTAACTTTCGGGATATCTATCGTTAATACTTAGTCGCTCTAGTATCTACTATAGATTACCTAGAAGGTTTTCTAGTAACTTTTAGTAACTTTTAGTAACTTTTAGCTACTTTTAGTAACTTTCGGAATACGTATCGTCGAGACTTAGTCGGACGGGCGTCTACTATATTATACTTAGAACGTTTTCTATATAGTCGGTATATTTAGTAACTCTTCTCGATACCTAGGCTATTACCTTCTATACGCCCTTCCGCCGATATATCTATTTTCGAAGCTATTAACTTTCGTCGACGATATCTATAGTTACGTAGTTACTACTATATCTTTTCGAATATTCGCTAATATGCTATAGGTCGAGTTATAGGTTATAGTCCGCGACCTATAGGCGTATTTTAATTACGATAACGTTAACTTCGAGGACAAGGTATAGCACGAGGTAACTAGTTATACGAAGTAGCAAGTTACGATAACTACTATATAAGTTATACGCTATTCCGCTATACCGGATACTAGGCTTTTCTAGCGCTAGTATAATCTAGCCTCTCTCTTAAACGCTAGTAATATCTATCTCTCGCCTAGTATTAATTCTACTAATAGGATTAGTATATAGATAATACGTACGATTATTACGGATACTATTAAGTCCGTATATAGATAGATAGATAGATATTTCATTTGCCTATTATAGTGCCTTTCGGCCTATGTAGGTCTATTTCTATATATTGTTTTAGGTAGGAAACCAACTTGGTTAGTAAAAACCTCCCTCCTATCCTATTTACAACTATTGTTCTTCCTCGTTTCTTTGTTTTCCTTCCTCTAGGGTATACTAGTATTATGGTTGTTACCCTCTAACTACCTTGCCTACTACCCTACCCTCCTTTCCCCCTCTTCTTCCCTCCTTCTTATCTACTCCTTAGTTTCCCTTACTAGTACGAATTGTTGTACAAATCCCTATTTAATGATCTACTTTACTATCCTCTTTAGGTCCTCTTTGCTTTAGATTAGCTTATTATATTCCCTTTCTATTGCTTTTAGTCTCTAATTACTTCTACCTTCTAACTATTAAGGGTAGACTAGTAGTATATNNTTACCCTCTAACTACCTTGCCTACTACCCTACCCTCCTTTCCCCCTCTTCTTCCCTCCTTCTTATCTACTCCTTAGTTTCCCTTACTAGTACGAATTGTTGTACAAATCCCTATTTAATAATCTACTTTACTATCCTCTTTAGGTCCTCTTTGCTTTAGATTAGCTTGTTATATTCCCTTTCTATTGCTTTTAGTCTCTAATTACTTCTGCCTTCTAACTATTAAGGGTAGACTAGTAGCATATGCTTAGGGTTCTAAGATTAGTAGCTATATTAGCAAGCTCTGCTTTCGATTCCTAGGACGTTTCTTCTAAATAGGTAAGATCTAAGTCTAATATGTTTAGATCTGATTTAGATAGCTAGGCTTGCTTCGGCCCTATTTAGGTCCTTATAGAGCTAGTAGTTGTATTAACTAAATTTGATTAGTGCCTTTAGGGTTCCTAGTCTGACTTGTGTTTTGTTCTACTCCTACTCCTATAGGTATCTAGCTATTGATTCTGCTAAGCTTTGTTTCTTTTCCTTTAGCTTGTCTTCCTTTAGCCTTGTATTTAGTCCTTAGAGCTATTTCTCTAGTATTTCTCTTATTAAGACTCTATATTGCTCTAGGTCTTTAACTTTCTAGGGAGTCATTTGTAGTCTGTCTAGCCTCCTAGTCCTAACGTACTATGCTTTTATCTTGTCTAGTACCTTTTGGATAATCTATTAGGCTAGGTATTCCATTGTCTTTGCTATATATTAGTATCTTAGTCCCTTGAAGTATTATTTGACTAGTAGGATCCCTAATTCTATTTCTACTACCCTTATTAGTATAGTTTTGTATACTCCTAGGATTTTCTTTAGGCTTTAGGTTTAGGATCTACTAATTGGTTACTCAATCCTCTTTAGTGTTTTCCCCTAGGCTATCTATATCTATGCTCTATATAGCATTGCTAGCTTAATAATTGCTTTATACATAACTTTAGCTTTCTCGAATGTAGCCCCTTATGTAGAGGCTATAAGCCTGTTAATGGATTGCATGTTAGCATCTGCCCTCTGCTTTGCCTTCTTTACTTATAGTCCCTAATTCAGTTTTAGGTCTAGCTAGATCCCTAGTACCCTAAGTTCTGCTAATGGTTAGGTTTTAAAGCCTTAGATAGTAATTGATTGCTTCATGTTGTAGGTTGATTTAGCCTTGCTAAAATAGATGAGCTAGTACTTTTCTAGGGCAAATTTTGCTCTATACCTCCTTGCCTATTTTTTACACTCTTAGTACTTCTCTTCTAGGATCTTGCAGTTGGTTTCTGTTGTCTTAGACTAGGCTAGGATGTTTGTGTTATCTACAAACCCCGATGCTAATGTATTGTTTAATTCTAGGAATAGGAGTAGGTCTACTACAAAGATAAGGAAGAGGATTAGGGAGAGTGTTAATCCTTAAGGGATTCCTTTTTCTATTAGTATTAGGTCCGATTTGAATTTACCTAGAATAAGCTATATTGATCTTTCCTATAGGAAGGACTAGATGAATTGGACTATCTAGTTTAGTATAGCTTTCTGCTTAAGTATATATAGGAGCCTTTTATAGGAGACATTGTTAAAGGCTCCTAAGATGTTAAGGGAGAGGAGGGTTGCTACCTAGTTTTGACTATAGTACTAGATATGCTTGATCTATTCTATGATTAGTTCTATAGCTGTTAGTGTTAACCTCTTCTTTCTTCCTCCTATCTAGCCTTCGGGAAGGATATTCCTTTCCTCGACGAAGGTTATTAGCCTTTTAGTAACGATCTTCTCTAGTACCTTGCCTATTATGTTGAGTAGGGCTATTAGTCTATAGGCTTTGAGCTATGTATAGTCCTCCTTCTAGGGCTTCCTTAGCACTACTGTTAGGGATTTCCTAAATAGTCTTAGGTAGTGTCCTAATACTAGGCTTTGTATAAAGATATTGGCTAGTACTAGGGCTAGCTCCTTCTTATATACTTTTAGAAGTTTATTGTAGATCTTGTCTTCTCCTAGTGCCTTATTGCCTAGAATTTTTTTTAGGATCCTTTCAATAGTTTCGGGTTTAACCTAGGTGTCTCTTAGTATGTCTAGTAGTTAAGTCTCTAGTTCTTTCTCCTTTATGTCCGATAGGTCTACTTGTACTTTTCTATAGAAGAAGTATTAGCCTAGGGCTCTTACTTTCCCTTCTATTGTAGTCTACATTTGTCCTTATTAGTCCTTAATGTCCGGGAATTGTAGTAGTATGTCCTTTTCCTATTTAGGTTTCCTTGCCTATTTAGCTATCCTCTACATCTCCTCTAGTTTCTTTATAATTATTCCTATTATAGATCTCTATTCTTGCATCTTGTCTTTCTTGATCTAGATCTTCTTTTCCTAGTAGGCCTTATTGTAGTTGTCCTATGCTTCTTAGGTATAGGTTTGTGTCTACTACCTCCTAGCCTTCCTTACTACTTTAACTTTCCTTGTATACTTACTAGTCTAGTATAGTTACTAGTATAGCGAATGTTTCTTTACTAGGGTGTACTTTTTAGCTACCTATTTCAGGATTCCTATTAGTTCTTCTACTACCTTGTTAATGTCCTCTAGCCTTAGTAGGTACTTTGTTAAGAGTTCCTCTAGTTTTGGGTCTTTTTCTAGTTCCTCCCTAATCCTATCCTATTAGGCCCCTTTCTAGTTAAGCTTTTCCTCTAGTTCCCTTTCCTAGTTGGCCTAGACATTTAGCTCAACCTATACTAAGAAGTAGTCTAATAATTCTTCTAGTTCCTAGTTAACCCTATATCTTGTAATCCTATTCCTAATCTAATGTAATGCAAAGTATAGGTCTAGTATACTACTGCTTCCTCTTGCCTCCTAAGTAACTAATCCTTTTAGGGTAACAATTTCCATTTCTTCCCTCTTTAACATGTTAATTAGCCTTCCTACTAGGAAGTGGTAGGCTAGGGTAAAGTCTAAGCCCTAGAGGGGGTAGTAGAGGTTGAAATCTCTAAGTAGGACTTAGTAGGTATTCCCCTAGATAACTCTAGGTATTCTTTCTAGGGTTTTTAGTTAGGTACTACTCCTCGAGTCTAGTAGTGGGTTGTATATACAGTAGACTTGGAGTGTACCTTAGGATGTTTCTACTTGAACTAATGTTAGGTCCCTATCCTCCTATAGTATAGCCTACTAGGTTTCTGTAGCTATCTCCTTACTAATGTAGATATATGTCCTTAGGGCTCCCTAGTTATGGATAATTAGGTAGTATCTTGGGTCTTTAATAGTTACTAATCTCTTTGTATATAGGTTAAGCTAGGGCTCCTAGATTGCAATAATGTAATGTTTTTTTAGGTTTAGTACTTGAAGGAAGCTCCTCTATACCTTATCTTTGCTCTTGTTAACATTGTACTATATAATGTTTAGTAATGTTGTACTATTTATTAGGTTTCATCTATATCGTTTCCTTATAGGTTTTCCTTTAGCCTTTCCTTACTTTGAACTAACATTTGACTAAGCTTCTTCTGCCCTACTTCCTTTCCTACGATATTAAGGTATCTTAGTCTCCCTAGTTGCTAGTAGCTCTCTAGTGTTAGGGAGGCCTTAAATGAGAACCCATTATCTTATCTTAACCTTTTTTGTAGTACCTAGCTAGGTTGCCTCTATACCTAACTACCCTAGCTTGTTGTATATCTTATTAGTATATTGATTCTAGCTTCCTTTGCCTTCCTAGCTACCTGCATTCTTACTAGGCATTCCTTTGCCTAAGAGGGGTATCTTTTGGTATAGTATACATATCTTGCTTCCCCCTTATATGCTTTGCATTCTTTAACCTAGTAGTCCCCTATATAATAGGAGTAGGTGTTAGTTGTCTTTATGTACTTAGCTACTAAGTGTCTATAGTACTAACATTTAAAGCACTACATTATCCTATAGTTGCTTCTATATACCTCTGTTTCCAATCTTTCAAAATCCTAGAATAGCCCTTAGTCTAGTACTATGTTAGCTTGCTCTACACTCCCTACCTAGATGATTAGGGAGGACCGCTTCTTAGTCTCTTCGATTTTCCTTTTAATCTATGCTACCTTTGTAATCTTTAGGCCTAGGCATATAGCTTGGTTTTGTCTCTATAGGTTCCTAATATCCTATTCTTCCTTAAAGCTCCTTGTTATACTATGGGCTATGATTATGAACTACTATTAGGAGACCTTTACAGTTTTCCCTATCTTAGTTATCCATTCTTTTTGTGTTTCTAGCTTCTTTTTGTCCTACTCCTAGGCTATAAATAGCTTAATTACCCCTTTCCCTTCGTTCCTAGCCCTAATAACCTCCTTAACTATAATTCTTTCTACAATCTCTTTCCCTAAGAGTCCTTAGATTTCCTTTTACTCCTATAGGTCCGTAATATAGACTCTAACTACTATCCTCGGGGGTTTT
>LFZO01000850.1:0-17389 GCA_001578225.1 Pseudocercospora musae
AATAATATAGGTAGCTAGGCTAGTAATAAGGATAGAAATTCCGATATATATAGTCGCGTACTTATAATATTTATTTTAGTAGTTATATAAACTACTATACGAGCTAGTCTATACCTATCTACTTAGTATCTTGCATAACTATATCCTCGCTCTTCTACTATACTCTAGCGGTATCTACTACTATATAAGTAGAGCGTATATAGTCTATAGCTACTTGCCCTAAGCTAAGATATATTCTATTCTTCGAATTACTAAGACATATCGTTAAGAGGTACGTTAGCTTTAACATTCCCTTATAGCCTAGCTTAGCTAGTATCTCATAGTACCTACTCGTCTCCTCGAGCTACTTCCTCTCGATATCGAAGTAATAGTATAGAGCTTTTACTCTACTACGTCCTAGGTATACTATATCCTTAAAGTAGTAGCGGCAGAGATTATAGTTCTAAGGCTAGTAGCCTAGCAAATTTGAGCGAGGCGTGCTTCTAAAGTATAGCGGCAAGGTTTTGTCCTATATATTAATATTTCGAATAACGGCGCGCTTAGCGTAGATATAGATTTCGTACGGTATAGGGAAGCGTCCCTAACTTAAAGCTTTCTATAGAATTGTTAGTAAGACCTAACTTTTTAGCCGGCTATATAGCCGACTATAAAGGATATACCTAAACTCTACTATTTCCTACTACTTTCAATAGCTTTCTAATCTAGACCTTAGTCTATATACCGCTCTTAAACTCCTTAATTACCTATAGCTTTCTCTATATCGAATGAATAGCCTTATACTAATATAGATATACTACGCGAAACTCGATATCGAGAAATTTTAGATAGTAAAGCTCCTTAGCTACCTCTTGTATCTTGGCTTTATAACTTAGAGTAAGAGGCTAAGTCGGATTAACAAAGTCCTAGTTCTTAGAATCCGTAGATAGATCTTTTATATTAGAGTCGCTCTATTCGTACTATTCTATTAGGTAATCGTCGAGTACTATCTCTTTTAAGCTTACGCTAGTTAAAACATCTACTACCGTATATTTATCGTATAGACCCTCTTTGTCCTTTACCTTAATCTCTTTCCTAGATTATATTAGTATTCGATTGATAATGAATTTAATAAGGCCGGCTATACGGCCGGCTATAGCGATACTAACCCTCTATTCCTCTACTACAATAAGACTAGTCTTAGACTAGATAGCTTCTCTTCTTGTTCGGCCTTGCTTTTCTACTAAAATATAGCTTTATCCTACTTAGGTCTCTCCTTCTACTTCTCTAGCTATCGTTGGAATATAGTTTACTTAGCTCTTTTCTTCTTTCTTAAGGCTTGTTTAGTCTTAGATATTTGTAAGACTCGCTTTATATCTACTATAGTCTTCCTATACGTAGAATACGCCTCTTTTGTCTTGCAACGCTTTAGGCTTAGTACGCGATTATTAGGTTTATTATCCTCGTCGTAGATGCGGTTACTAAGCTCGTAGTCGCCTTAATATAGTTACTAAGTACTACTATAGATAGTAGGTTAAGCTATACGCTTATCGCGAGCTATCTTGCATAGTTGTTATAGGATATTAATATCGAAGTTTTCGTAAGGTAAGAATTAGCAATATAGCTTAGAAATTTATAACGTAACCTATCCAAGGTTTCTATAGCAATAGCGACCTAGGCGATATATAGATACTATAGGACGAGTACTAAGTAGTACAAAAGTAAAGCTTCCTTTATATAGCCGGTAGTATAGCTAGTCTTTTAAGTAACGCTTATAGAACCCGGAAAAAGTCCGGGTTCTAACCCGAAATTAGTATAGGTCCTAGAACCCGAACCTAAACTAATCGCCCGGTTCCTACTAAGAAACCGAACCCGGACCCAATTTCTCGGGTTGTACCTAACCTACTAGGACGTCTAAGTAGAATCCTAAATATTAAGAGATCTTGCTCGAGGATCTAAAGGCGGCTCTAGCTTTATATAACGATAATGAATTAAAGAAGGTACTTTCTAACCTTATAAAATACGCTAATAAGTTACAAGGTACCTATACCTACTAGATTAGTAAGCGTAAGTAGCTTGAGATCTATATTATAGCTCTCGGTACGCCTTATCTATTCCTTAGTTTTAGTACTATAGATAACTAGTAGTAGTCTTTATAGAAGTATATACCTAATATCCCTATCGGCGATAAGTATTAGTAGTATAAAATTGTATATAACAATATACGAGACAATCCTACTATCGCTACTATATCCTCCTTTAGTAGATAGTACTTAAGCCTAAGTTCGGTATTATCGATTACTAGAATCGGTTTGAATTCTAGGTACGTAGTAGCTCTTACAATTACGATATATATTAGCTCTAGATAGATATCGATCCTAAGACTTAGTAGGATCTCTTACCTATTCCGAAGTCTAATATAGAGATAGACTAGACTAGCCTAGCCAAGTTCTAGGATCGCTATATTACTATATTCTAACTAGATCCTAATCGTACTAGTCTATAACTAGAAGAACCTATAGTACTCTCTATACGACTAGCTAAGCTACGCAATACGACATATCTATTAATATTAAACCTTAATCGAGTTTAGTATTATAAATGTAGCTACGAGTACTATTAGCGTAACAATAAAGATACTAGGATACGTAGATACTACTTCTACTTTCCTCGAGAACTCTATAATAAAGTACGTATTAGTAAAGACTTTAATCCTTAGCATTTTATATATAATAGATCTCGTAACGATGTTTAGATAAATAGCTATAACTATACTATCTCTATAGCTTAGCTTACGAATATAGACTTCGCTCTATATATATCTAAAGGCGCTATAGTCGATTATCTCGCGAAGTACTATAGTAAGGTAGAGAAGTATAGAATCCTATTACTCGATATTACTAAGTAGCTTAGTCCTTATCTATAGAATACTAATTAGCCTATAGTCTCTTTCTTTATAAAGATAATAAATAAGCTTATTAGTATAAGAGATATTTTAGTATAGGAAGTATACTACTAGTTACTTAGTTTGCCTCTTTTATAGGGCTCGCGTTAAGTATAGAGCTTCGATCATCGCCTTCCTTAGAATTAAGCGAAAGTTAAGCAATACGATAAGCGAGCTAGCGAGATCGTTATATAGGGCAAGTTACTACTACTTAAGTATATAGATTATCTTAATATCTTACCTAAGAAATTTGCTAGCTTAGACCTCTATAATCGGCCTAATCCTATCCTCTTTGAATTCTTAACTCGTTAGGACTTTAGTATATTCAAGATGCGACCTTAGATAAAAGCTCGCTACTCGCCTACTTAATTATTTCCTAAAGTACTCTAGTAATAGGAAGGAAGATAATAGTATATACGAAGACTATTATCGTACTAAGATCGCATAATATTACCTATTCGATAGCTAATACCTAGCTCTTCTATATACCTTTAGCAATTATATAGACGAAGAGTTTTATATTTAGTAGAATACTTATAATTAGTACGCTTATAACTATACTTACTATCCTTTCGACTACTTCGGTATTAATCTTTCTATATCTATAGAAGGCCTATTCGAAGAGGAGTAGTATAATCTAGAAGAAGAGGAAGCTAAGGATAAGCTTCTCGCCTATACTATCCCTAATCGTAACCTAGTAGAGAAGGAGAAAGATCTAGACAACCTTGGCAATCGCGAGTTAGATTAGGAATATAATTAGATTCCTTATATTCGGCGCTATAAGCTTAGACATTAGCTTAAGGATTAGTGGAAGAACAAGCGTAGTACTAGAGATACTTACTAGAAGATTAGTACTATCGTAAACCTTTAGTAGAAGGTAAATGCTCTATTCCTAGAATAATAGCTTTAGTATAATCGTATCTATAACTACGCTAATAAGTTACTTAATAGCGCTACTATACTAGATCCTATCTTGCTTGATATTAATAGTAAGGTAGGCGTTAGTAAATCCTATATAATCGAGCTTCTATCTTCTACTATTAAGGAACTAGTAGAGTAGTAGGATTCTACTAGCGTATAGTATTAGATAGGAAACCCGATTATGCGAATTGCCCTAACTAGCGCTACTACTTTTAGTATTGAGGGTTCTATAATCCATTCGGCTTTCTACTTGCCTCTTACTATAAAGAAGTATATACTACTTAAGGGTAGAGTATTGTCTACTTTCTAGGTATATATAAGTAATAAACCTTATATTATTATTAATAAGAAGTCAATAATTGACTTGGTAGAGCTATACTAGATCGATAGGCGCTTACGATAGGTCGGATAGTAAGACCTAAGCTATCCTTAAGAAGATTAAGATAATTCTCAAGTCGATACCTTATTACTATTTAGAGGCTTTACTATCTATATATATAGTAACTTTAGTTAATTACTACCTATTAGAGGCCGTCCTCTATTTGGTAGACCTACTCTAACTAACTTACCTAAAGTTGTTCTAGGTTAGTATATCTAGTATCTCTTTAACGAGACTATTTAGCTTAACGTTATTTAACGCTAGTAAGGAAACGACCTAGTAGTATAGGCATTCAAGGATACTCTTAAAGGCCTATATATAGGTCTAGGCAAGTTAACTATCGAGTAATAGTAGACTCTTACGACCTATATCTAAGATACTTCTTATCCTTACCTAGTACAATTCAAGGATACGATCTAGCTATTTAGTTATAAGAAGTAGATATTAACCCTTAATTATACCCTAATGCGCGATAACTGTTAACCTATTAAGCCTATTAAGGCTAAATATACTAGTCGTTATACTACCTAAGCTAACTATAAGACTAGCAGAAACCTATATAAGATTCTTCTAATTTGTATTAACGTCCGCGTTATAGTAACTAAGAACGTTTAGGTATAGTAGGATATTATTAATAGTAGTATAGGCCCTATCTACGATGTAATCTAGGCTTAAGATACGTTACGTACTAATTAAGAGATTATCGATAAAGATATATCTACTATTCTACTAGTTAAGCTAGACCTATATTCTAGACTAATACTAGATTAGGAGTTTAATAGTCTACTATTGAAAGTTATTCCTATTGTACCTTCTTAGTATAAATAGAAGCATAACGATCGTTTAGATAGCTAATATACTCGTACCTAATTTCCTTTAACTATTGCCTACGCTATTACTATCTATAAGTCGTAAGGCATAATATTAGACAAGGGCGTTCTCGATATCTCTAATAAAGGATTTTATATCTATCTTAATATATATAGCCTACTCGCGCTTCTACAATCTCTATAATATTCTCTTCGACGAGCTATTTAATTATAACTATTTTAAGAGTAAGCCTTATAAGTTACATATCGACTACTATATCGACTATATATATTATAAGAAGTAGCGAAGCCTACTACCTAAAGCTATGCTTTCCTCCGATCTACTATACCTAGACCTCAAGGCTACTAAGCGTAACGAGTGTTAATAGTAGCGTAATCTATAGACTATATAAGCTTAGTAAGAATATCGCCTTTAGTAGTAACTCGTACGAGAATAGAATTAAGAAGAGGCTCTTCGTTACTATTAGTAAGAAGAAGAGGTATAGCTTAAAGTAGACTTAGTTAAGATTACTAAGATAGAGTCTCGTAGTCTAGGCTAGCTACCTAAGTCTTCTAATAAGGAAGCTACCCTTCTAGTTACGACTATTCCCTTCCTCGAGTAGATACTTGTAACTCTTATTATTCCTAGAAGGCGTATATTACTTAGAGTCCTTAGTAGGAGATTTATAGAGATCTATAGCTATCGTATATAGGGCCGTAACTTTACCGATATCCTATAAAATATACGTAACTATAACGAGGTTATTATTAAAGATCTAAGTATTAGTATTCTATAGTATACTAATTAAGACTAAGGTCGCCTCGGCAATCGATACGTTACTAGCGAGTTCCTTAATAACGAGACCTTCTAGCGCAACGTTAACGCTAATCGCTAAGCTTAGTAGTCTTAGCTAGGCGAGCTTCTTCGAGCTAGTAATATTGTAGATAGCGAGTAAGGGCTAGCTACTTAGTAAGAGCAAGACACTATTATAGTCTATACCAAGATAATAGGTACTAGAGATAAGGAGATTAATAAAGAGATACGTATTCGAATTGCTATTATAGAGGAAGAAGTATATTAATAAGCGTTTAATAATAGGTTACGTTGCAATTAAGAGGAAGACCTAGAGATAGTATATAATAATAACGATAAGGGCTTCGAGTAAAGGATATAGTATAGCGATCGATATTGTTATCCTAGTGTAAGTATAGATATAAGCGCTATAGGCGCTAATCTAACTTTGTTCTCGAGCTCTACGCCGTTACTCTACTCGAATAGGATAAGTACTATAAGGCTTAAACGATACTTTATATATAGGCCCTATTATAGCTTAGAATCGATCTATACTCCTAGTAGTCTAAGGGATAGAGCTAGCCTATCCTTAAACCCTAGTTTATTAACTATAGCCTATAGGTTATATCTTGTTCTACTTCTAGTAAAGTAGATTAGCTAGTACTTCTATAGTACGAAGGTAGCCCTATATTAGGCTACCTATTATATATACTTGTTATATACTATCTTAAGCTTTCTATAGTTCCCTTCTATACTTTTCCTATATATAAGAATGTTAGAGTTATCTATTAAACCTACTACTATAGTTCCTTTCCCTCTAGTTTAGGGAGAAGTATAGATATAAAGAGTAGGAATAGGATTAGTAAGAGGATTAATCCTTATAGTATACTAGTTGTCTAGGATCCTATCTAGTCTATATATTCTCTAAGTCTAAGATATATAGTTCTATCCTATAGAAAGGATTAGATATATTTTACAATATATTATAGATATACCTTTATCCTAATATTATTTATTAGTCTTTAGTATAATATATTATTAAACGTTCCTAATATATTAAGGTATAGTATAGATACTACTATTGTTAGGTCTATCCTCTACATTGTCTAGACCTATTCTATTATTAGCTCTAGGGCTAAAATAGTAGACCTTCCTAGTCTTACTCCTATCTAGGATTAAGGAAGGAGGTCCCTTTCTTTAGCTTCTTTACTTATCCTCTTTATAATAATAGCCTCTAGGACTTTTACTAAGGTATTTAGTAGTATAATTAGTCTATATATTCCTAACTTAGTATAGTCTAGCTTCTATAGTTTCTTTAAGATAACTATTATAGAGTACTTAAAGGGTTTAGGATAGTATCCTTATTATAGGTATACTATAAAGAATTGATATAGTAGGGATCTAAGCTCCTATCTATATTCCTTAAGTAGTAGGTTAAGGATCTAGTTAGGTCCTAGGGCCTTACTATTTAGGAGCCTATAAAGTATCTTCTAGAGTTCTCTAGGTAGGACTTCTTCTTCTATTTAGAATAGCCTTAAGTAGGTTATATCTTATATATCTTTCAAGTTAGCTTTCCTTAACTCTAGAAAGAAGTATTAGACTAGTACTTCTACTTTTCCTTAGTTCTCTACTTATATTATACTATTCTTGTCCCTAATCTCTAGGAATTAGGATAGGGAGTTTCTTTAACCTTTAACCTATTCCTTCCCTAGCCTATCTAGCTAGCTTCTATATCTTCTTTAGGTCCTTAGTAACTTCCTTTACTATTGTTCTCTAATCAAAGTTCCTATCCTTCCTAATCTATTTGCCCTTAGCCTATAAGGCTACTAGGTATATAGCTAGGTTCTCCTCTATTCTATCCTAGCTCTATTCCCTTTTTAGATATCTTGTCTTTTTTACTACTCTAATATACTCTTTTAACTACGTTTTTTAGTATATTTAGAGAACTTAGCCTTTAGGATATCCTCTTAGACTACCTTAGTTAGTATCTCCTATATCCCTTAGACTATTATATCTAGCTACTATAGTATATCTATTAGTTTAGTAGTAATTGCTTTTGCCTTCGTCTCTATCCTTTCCCTAATCTTGTCCTACTTAACCTTCTTCTATTAGGGCCTCTATATCTAGGCTCTAGTACTAGCCTAAGCCTATATAATTATAGTATAGATTAGTATATAGTCTAATCGTATTTCAAAGTCTACTCTTATCCTATATTCTTATACATTTTACTAGATTCCTATAGTCCTAAATATTAAGTCTAGGATCTAGTAGCTTCTAGAGGTCTCCTATATAATAGTACCTAGCTCTAGTAGTAGGTTAAGGTAGTCTATTTCTATAATTATAATAAGATAGTCTAATACCTAGTATTAGCTTTAGGTATTGTTTCCTCCCTATCTAGGGTAGTATAGGTTAAAGTCCCTAAGTAGTAGGATTTCTTCTTCTTCCCTTCCCTAGGCTACTCCTTCTACTAGTAGGAGAGTATCTAGAGTATAATCTCTAGTAGGGCTAGATAGGTTATAGTAGTTAAGGATATTAATCTACCTACCTCCTATATAGAGTCTTACTATAATTAGGTCTCTAGAGTATTCCTTAGTACTCTATACTAATATACTAATCTCCTTAGATATATATATATATAGATAGTAGTCCTTAGGTAGTCTATATCTAGGAGTATAGTATAGTATCCTAGATATATTACTATGTTTTTACTTAAGGGACTAATCTACGATTCCTAGATTGTAACTATATAGTAGACCTTAGGATCTAGCTATTAGAGAAATAGTATCTAAATCTTGTATATACTATAGTTAATATTGTACTATAGAATAGTAAGCTTCCCTTAACTAGACGGCCTAGTAGGTTAGGTCTAATCCGAGAAATTAGATTTAGGTTTGGTTTCTTAGTAGGAACTAGACGATTAGTATAGGTTTGGGTTCTAGGATCTATACTAATTTTAGTTTAGAATCTAGACTTTTTCCGGATTCTATAAGCGTTACTAAAAAGGCCGGCTATACTACTAGCTATATAAAGGAAGCTTTACTTTCGTACTACTTAGTAATCCTTCTAGTATATCTACCTATCGCCTAGGTCGCTATTGCTATAGAAACCTTATATAGGTTACGTTATAAACTTTAGAGCTATATTACTAATTCTTACCTTACGAAAACTTCGATATTAATATCCTATAATAACTATATAAGATAGCTCGCGATAAGCGTACTACTTAACCTACTATCTATAGTAGTACCTAGTAACTATATTAAGGCAAGTACGAGCTTAGTAACTATATCGATAACGTAGATAATAAACCTACTAATCGCGTACTAAGTCTAAAGCATTATAAGACAAAAGAGGCATATTCTATATATAGGAATACTATACTAGATACAAAACGAGTCTTATAGATATCTAAGACTAAACAAGCCTTAAGTATAAAAGAGGTATATAATACGTAGTATATAGTACTCGATTCGAACTACTCGAATTACTAAAGAAGGAAGAGAAGAGAGATATCTAGAGAGAAGATATATACCTATAGGCTAAGATAGGCCGCCCTAGCCTATCTTAGCCTATTTCGACTCTAGGTAGGCTAACTAGGCCTATAGTTATAACATTGCCCTTCCCTCCCCTTCTATAGGCCTACGTCCTAGAGGCTAGAAATAGAAAACTTTACTTAGAGTCTATTATTATATATAAAAGATGCTTACTATTGTTCTAAAAGCTTACTTAGGTAGTAATAACGCTATCGCTATAGCTACTATAGGGATTTAAGCTATCTAAGTCTATTTAATTTAATCTCTTTTATAATCTATATCCTCTAGATATAATTTCTAGTACTATCGCTACTACTATCTCTACGCCTAGCGCTAGGGATAGCTAACTATCCTCGATCCTTCTTAGGGCGATTTAGGCTAACTTAGTATAGTAGCTTAAGGCTACTTTGTACTTCCTCTCCTAGACTATATAGATCTCTTCTATTAGTACCTCTATAGCTATTAGTATAGATCTTGCTTTTCTTCCTCCTATCTAGGTCTCTAGTAATATATTATATTATTCTAAGAGAGCTATAATCCTATCTACTATAATCCTTTTAAGGAGTTTTCCTATAGTATTAAGTAGTATAATTAGTCTATATAACTTTAGTTAGTTATAGTCTTCCTTTTATAGTTTTCTAAGTACTACTATAATAGACTCCCTATACTATCTTAGGTAGTAGCCTATCTTAATATATACTATAAAGAACCTAAGTAGGAGGGGCTATAGGCTCTCCTTTAGGGCCTTAATCGCTTTATTAATTAGCCTATCTAGTCCTAGGGCCTTATAGGTCTTTAGTATCTTAATTGCTTCCTCTAGTTCCTTCCTTATTACTTTTAGTTCTAACTAGTATAGCTCTAGATAGATAGTTCCCTCTATTTTAGACAAGTGTACCTAGACTAGTAGTAGGAAGAAGTAGTCTCCTAGTACCTTAGCTCTAGTTTTATCTATATTATGTAATACTCCTATCCTATCCTTAATATCTAGTATTTATGCCTACCTTATTCTTTCTACCTCTAGCTTCTAGTCTACTATCCTAGTTTCTATATCTTTGTTAGGTCTAAGGTAATGTTCCCTACTATTGCCCTCTATTCTATTATCTTGTCTCTTCTTATCTAGGCCTTTTTAGCTTAGTATGCCTTAGTATAGGCTTTCTATACTTCTTTAGTATAGTATTCTATCTACTTTCTCCTAGCCCTTCTTATAGCTTTAATCTTCTATGTATAGTCTTTAGTCTAGTATAGCTACTACAAGGTAGATAGGTTTCTTTCTAGTATAAAGGCCTTAAATACTTCCTAGATCCTATTTAACATCTCCTTAGCTAGCTAGTCTAGTTCCTCTAGTATATCTATAAGGTTTTCTATTACTATAGGTATCTACCTATCTAGTATCTCCTAAATGTTTTTCTAGTTTACTTTTTTCTAGTTTAGGCCTAGTAGGGTAGGGGCTTGTTCTATAGCCTTTAGATTAATAGTTGTTCTAATAGGGAGGTAGTCTAATAATAACTCTAGGTTATTATCTTATCTATATTCTAGGACTCTCTAGCTAATAGAGTTACTTATATATACTAGATCTATAGTAGAGGTAGATAATCTTACTATCTATATAGTAAGTCCTTTAGGGATTAGTAGTTCTATTTCTACTATCTATATTCCTATAATAAGGATATCTATAAGGAATCTATAGCTAGTAATAAACTCCTAGCCCTATATTAGAAAGTAGAGGTTAAAGTCTCCTACTACTATATACTACGTGTTTTCCTAGAGTAGTTTAGGGAGCTACTCTAGAGATCCTATCTATCTACTACTAGTAGACCTAGGGGCCTAGGGAAGGGTTATATATATAGTATATATAGAGTCGGCCTTACTTAGTTTCTATCTAGATACTTGTACTATCCTAATATACTCCTAGGTATTTAGAGTAGTAGTTTTCTATATAGAGGTATAGATCCTCTTACTAATATAGATATAGGTCCTTGGTTTTCCCTTAGTTTTGCTAATAACTATATAGTAGTATAGGTTATTATATATTCCTAGGAGGCTACTAAATAGGTTTAGCTATAGTTCTTATACTACTAAGATATAGTAAAGCCTAGGGTTAGCTTAGGCTAGGAAATGTTTCTTAATTCTATCTTTACTTTTATTAACGTTATACTATATAATTGTAAGGCTAGCGAAGGAGAGTACCTATACGCGGTACTAGCTACGAACCTAGAGGCGACGACGTCGTCGATAGAGCCAAATCTCTCCCGCCCGCTAGCGCTACCTAGGAAGGTAGTACAAGGCGCCCGGGTAAAAGGAGTCTAGCTCTAAGGCGACTAGCTATTTAGAAAACTGTCTAGACTACCTAACGAGCCTAGCGTAGCTATAACTAGTACAAGAACCAATACCGAGTCGATAGGCTAACCTTTCTAGGGAGGGAATCTATCCTAGGGGTAAGGAACTAGCGTAGTAACCTAGGACTAATTATCCCGAAGAGAAGGGAGGAACAACTAAAGAGGAGGTTTTAATAACTACTTAAAGGAGGAGGGAATGTAGAGGATAAAGTACTTAGTATACCCTATAGCCTATAGCCCCTAGGGGAGTATAGCCCTAGATTTGCTCCCTAGGCCCTAGCTTTTACCCTAGGGGCACAAATACTAGTTCTAAAGGCTAGGTATCTAATATAAACTACTCCTTATACCGCATATAAGGTAGCCTATAAAGAATACCTAAGTATAGAAACTAATATAGGAAATCTAAATTTTAGTAGTATAGGTTATATAACTAGATACTAAGTAAGGGTAGGGATAGTTTATAGCTTAGTAGAGAGCTAATATAGAAGTTAACTAGAAAGTAGGAGGAACGACAATAACCCGTATTTAAAGGGAAGGGTCCGGAGGAAAGGGAGGAAAGGGATAGGGATGCTACCCTATCCCCTAAACTAGATAGCCCTCCTACCTAGCTCAAAAAGCTATAAAGGAACAAGTCTACAAAGGATACTAAACTAGAGGATATAGACATAATCTAGTTAAGGAGATAGAGATATAGGGAACCTCTTAATGTTTAAAGGACTAGTATAAACAAGGGTAGGGCTTAGTATCCCTAACGGTATAATAGAAAGTAGAGGTTTTTAACGCCGTACAAAACCGGTAGGGGCTTTAAGGAAGTTAGGAAGGTAGAGTAAAGGGCTTTTTCCCTCCTAAAGAATACTAGAGATAGCTACTTGTCTATAGGTTAGAATAGTATAGCAATATGAAATCTATCTATCTATCTATATAATTGTAAGTAATTCTAGATCTATTATTCTTCGGTTTCTATTTCGTCCTTACCTAAGCTACCTATTTTGTCCTAGTTACTTAGTTCTAGTATAAGTAGGAGCTTAGCCTAGCTTGTATTAGCTACTACCTTAGATAGATCTATTAGTCTCCCTAAGGTATAGGCTCTTTTCTTTTATAGTTATATCTAGGCCCTAAAGGTAAAAAGATTAAAGAGTCTCTTCTTTCTAGTTAGGATAGGAATTGTTATATCCTAGTCTATATATCTTAGTAGGCTGTATAGTCTACTTATTACGGCTTTCTACTTTGCTTATATTCTAGCTAAGTATTCCCTAGACTATACTATATATCCCCTTATATAGTAGGTATATTTTAGGATATTCCTATTAGCTTTATATTCCCTTATATTCTAGTTCCCTATACATTAGCTATATACTTAGGGCTAGTTATAGTTCCTAGCTATATATCTATACTATTAGTAGCTATAGCATTGTAGTATTCTATATACTATCTAGAATAGTTCTATAGATAGTATCTAGTAGTCCTAGATAAGGTCTTAATCGAGGACTTTGTTTACTTACGCTAGGGATTCTAGCTAGATTATAAGGAAGGAGTACTTCTTCTTCCCTCTATTCGTCCTAAGCTAGGCTAACCTTATAATTTTTAGTCCTAGATAGTAGAGTTAGTTCTATCTCTAGAGCTGTACCTCTATTATATAGTATGCCTAGCTTATAGCTTATAGGTACTCTATATACTAGGATTATATACTTGCTAATAGTTATGTTTACTAAATAGTTAAGAACTATAGTCTACTCCTTGTCTATCTCTACTTACTCCTTATTCCCTTTTCCTATAAGGTAAACTTAGATAACTCCTATCTTACTAGCTCTTACTACTACTACTACTACTACTACTTTATTCCCGATTTGAGTTACTAGCTCTTTACTTATAAGGCGGCTAATACTTTCTTTCTCTTCCTTATTATCTATATATAGGATAATATAGTTAGGTTAGTATTAGGGGATTTAGGAGAGGCTATCTTACTAGATCGTTATTACTATATCTACGTAGGTCCTTAGGCCTAGGTTCTATATCTTCTATATCTACTATATTGTTTCCGATATAATACTTCTAATCTTATTAGCTTCTTAGTATTTCATCGCTTTAAGAGCTCTAAGGAGCTCGGCTATACTTGTTCTTATTACCCTTAGTAATATATTTTTATCCTTTACTATCCTTTCTACCTAAGCGATTATGTATTCCTATTCTCCTTTCTCCTTCTCCTTCTTCTTCTTTCCTTCTCCTTTCTCTCTTATATCTCTTTCGTATTCTCTATATCGACTTCGATAGTATAATATAAAAGGAGAACTAAGGTAAAGTAGAAGTACTAGCCTAATACTTCTTCCTAGAACTAAGGGAAGCTAAGTTAAAAGATATATAAGGTATAACCTATCTAAGGCTATTCTAGATAAAAGAAGAAGTCCTACTTAGAGAGCTCTAGAAGATACTTAATAAGCTCCTAAATAGTAAGGCCCTAGGACCTAATTAGATCCTTAGCCTACTACTTAGGAAATATAGACTAGAGCATAGATCCCTACTATATTAGTTCTTTATAGTATATCTATAATAAGGATATTACCCTAAACCCTTCGAGTACTCTATAATAGTTATTCTAAAGAAACTATAGAACCTAGACTATACTAAGCTAGGGGCCTATATAGACGTCCTAGTAGGTTAGTTCGGGTTAGGTTCGGGTTCAAAACCGAACCTAACCCATTTGTCTAGGTCTAATCTTAGGGAACCGGAAGTTTATCTAGGTTCAAACCCAAAAATTCAATAGGTTTATAGCGAACAATAGAAATATTAGAAAGGCGGAAATTACGAAATATCGAGATAGAGAATATATTGTTATTTATGTATACTACTATTATCGTAGTCCTAAAGGACAAACTAGTCATTTCTTCTATATATACTATTAGTATCGTAGTCCTTAAGGATAGAGTAGTTATTTCTTTATATAGTATAGCGCTAATAGCTACCCTTCCGTTCCTTTATTACTTGCGACGGTTCTTATATAGATTCTCGCTAACGTCTATATTTCTAATAAAGATACTATAGCCCTTTAGAAGCAAACCTAGTATAATAATATCCTTCTACTAAATAGTAATACGCTTAGTATAGATAGCTAGTAGGTTAATAGCTATCTAGAGTTAGTATATATTAAGGACGTTAGGGAGTAATATATACTCGAAGAAAGTCGTAAGGTATGCTTTAGAGGCCTTACGCAATGCCTCGATAGTATTAAACTAAATATAGAACTAGCTAGCGCCGATAATACTAGTATCGTAGATCAACTATCTAATTAGTCTCTAGAATAGCGCTCGCGGGATTATAAGGTTAGTAGACATTTGCGTAGTCTTGATCTACTATAGTACGTTTTCTAAAAGATAATTAGTTATAGCCGGCTATATAGCTAGCTATATAGCCGGCTATACAAAGAGTAAAACTTATTACCTAGGAGACGACGACCTCTACCTACTTTTGCTTTCTTCTAGAGTTTGCGAGGCTTAAAGGTAGTACTTGCCTTAATTTAGAACGTAGTAGTATAGATATTGTAACGGATGCGAGTAGTACCTTTCTTCTTCTTAGTAGCGCTAATAATAGTCTTTCTAGCTATTCTAGACATAATAAGTATACGATAAAAGGTATAGAAGTATAGAGTAGATAGAGAACTAGCGATATATAAGGTAGATACCGAATTAAAGAAAGTTATTGTTATACGCTATTATATTATAGGTTAGTATAATAAAAACGTTATTGCGGCCGTTTCTAGGGAACCAAGTAGAAAATAATAGAAAGTAACGTAATTAAACTTCGATAATAGTAAGACTACTCGATAATAGTAAGAGTAGAATAAATATATACGCGACTAGGCGAGATTCGATATAATATTAGAGTAATAAGTAAAGCTAAAGAATGTAGCTAGTAGTATAGCTAGCTATAGTTAGAGGATATGTATTAAAAACCTAATAAGAAATAACCTTGAATAACGTAATTAAGCTCTATAATAGTAAGAGTAAAGGATAATACATACGCGACTAGGTAGGATTCGATACGATATTGAAATAATAAGTAAAACCAAATCTATAGCCGGTAGTATAGCTAGCTATAGTTAGAGAGTATAGGTCAAAGAATCTAATAAGCAATAACCAAAAATAATGTAATAAAGCTAGTAAGAGTAGAGGACAATACATACGCGACTAGGTAGGATTCGATACTATATCGAAATAATAAGTAAAGCTAAATATATAGCCGGTAATATAGCTAGCTATAATTAGAGGGAAAGTATCGAAGGAATAGCTATAAAGACTTAGAGTAACTATCTCGAATCGTTAGAATTATTCTCCTAAAAGTCGCGCCTAGATCTTCGCGATAAGCTATATATCCTTCTACTAGAGAGTTATCCTTTTAGCGTAAATTGCGAATAGGTTAGCTAACTCGAATATAGTCGTTAAGAACGCCTTACTCGCTTCCTATAGAGCTTTAATCGCAGTACTCTAAAAGCGTATGTTAGCTTTATAATATAGTACTATCTCCCTAACGAGCCGCTAGAAAGGAAGCTTGTTAATTAAGAGATCCGTACCTTTAGTATTTTAATAAAACCGAATCTCCCGGAGAGCGAGTATGCCTTACTTCTACTTAAACTTCTTACTACTAGTATTACTACTAAAAGCGATGCTCTTCCTACGTCTTAACGCTTGCTTTATAGGCTATAACTAGCCTTTACGTTGTTTCTAAGGACTCTTAGTTAGAAGGCTCGTTATAGGTTTCTTCCGAGGAATCTATTGTTTCCGACCGATAGTATTACTAGTATAAATAGGTTGTTCGTTAGTTTCTACTATAGCTAAAATGATTAGTACTAGTCTAAGAAGCAATATAGGCTAACTTACCCTAAGGAAGTCGCGGTTTTATTATTTGCGTTAGTATAGGTAGAGATAATAACGGTATTCTTAGGAGAGAGAGCGACGACTCGCGATCTACTTCTTAGCTATTATCTTAGCGGTTCCTATCGTTAAAGGAACTAAAAGGTCCGTCTAGGTCCTCGATAATCGTATCTCTATAGAAAGGCATTTTGCTAGGATATAAAAGAAAGAAAGGGATAGATAAAAGAAGACTAGGTATATAGATAGATAGATAGATATTTCATTTGCCTATTGTAGTGCCTTTCGGCCTATGTAGGTCTGTTTCTATGTATTGTTTTGGGTAGGAAACCAACTTGGTTGGTAAAAACCTCCCTCCTATCCTATTTACAAGTGTTGTCCTTCCTCGTTTCTTTGCTTTCCTTCCTCTAGGGTGTACTAGTGTCATGGTTGTTATCCTCTAACTACCTTGCCTACTGCCCTGCCCTTCTTTCCCCCTCTTCTTCCCTCCTTCTTATCTATTCCTTAGTTTCCCTTACTAGTGCAAATTGTTGTACGAATCCCTATTTAATAATCTACCTTACTATCCTCTTTAGGTCTTCTTTGCTTTGGATTAGCTTGTCGTATTCCCTTTCTATTGCTTTTAGTCTCTAATTACTTCTGCCTTCTAACTATTAGGGGTAGACTAGTAGTATATGCTTAGGGTTCTAAGATTGGTAGCTACATTAGCAAGCTCTGCTTTCGATTCCTAGGACGTTTCTTCTAAACAAGTAAGATCTGAGTCTAATGTGTTTAGATCTGATTTAGATAGCTAGGCTTGCTTCGGCCCTATTTAGGTCCTTATAGAGCTAGTAGTT
>LFZO01000851.1:0-17373 GCA_001578225.1 Pseudocercospora musae
CTCCTTAAGAAGTAACTATTCTTCCCTCTAGGGACCTCGATCGAGTAGCGTATCTCCGTTCCGCCTAGTTAACGCGTCTACTTAGGAGTTAGCCTTGCCGGGCGTATACTAGATAGCGAAGTTGAACCGTAAAAGGAACTTACTCTACCTTACCTATCTTCGACTTAGGAGCTTGCTTTTCAAGAAATAAATAAGATTCTTATAGTCTAAGCTAACTTCGATAGCCGTAGTTAATCCTTCGAGCTCTAGACGCCATTCTTCGAAAGCCTTTACGATCGCTAAGAGCTCCTTATTATAGATATCGTAGTTGTACTTAGCTACGGACATCTTCTTAGACAGAAAGGCTATAGGGAGCTAAGGATTAGTATCGGTTCCTCTCTAAAGAAGGATAGTACCTATAGTACCGTCCGAGGCGTCCGTTTCTAATCGTGTCTACTTATCGAAATCGAAGTACTAGAGGATAGGAGCGGTCGTGAAACTCCTCTAGAGCTAATCGAAGGTAGACTAATAGGCTACCGTCTATTCGAATTTAACGTCTTTCCTCGTAAGAGCCGTCAAAGGTTAAGCGATTCGGCTAAAATTCTAAATAAACCTATAGTAGAAATTAGCAAATCCGAGGAAGCCTTAAACCTCTTTAACATTCCTAGGTATACCCTAGTTTAGTATAGCTTCGATCTTTTCTATATCTATTCGAATCCTATCTAAGGAAACGATCAATCCTAAGAACTTTACCTCTTGCTTATAGAACTCGTATTTGTCGATATCGATATGTAGGCCGGCTTCGTCTAGTTTCTATAACACTTTCTCAATGTACTCGTAGTACTCCGCTTTCGTACGGCTATAGATTAGGATATCATCGATATATGCTAAAACGAATTCGTCTAGAAACTCCTTTAGAGTCTCGTTAATAAAAGACTAAAAGGTACTCGGTCCGTTATAGAGGCCGAATAGGAGAACGAGGTACTTAAACAAGCCATAGCGAGTACGAAAGGCTATTATCTACTCGTCTCCTTCCGCTATTCGGATAGCGTTAAAGGTAGAGATAACATCTAGCTTGGAAAACTAGCGGGCCTTCGAAAGGCGCTCTAGAGTCTCCGTAACCAACGGGATAGGATAACGATTCTTCTTAGTTATAGCGTTTAGCCCGCGGTAATCGATATAAAACTAGAGTCCTCCTCCTAGCTTTCTAGTAAACATGACTAGTACGGCGGCCGCGGAAGAGCTAGGACGGATGAATCCTTTCTAGAGGTTGTCTTCGAGGTATTTCTTTAGTACTAGGAGCTCGTCTCTTAACATCGAGTAGAGCGGACCGTAGGGAGGCGACTTGCTATTAATAAGCTTAATCTTATAGTCTATACCTAGGCGATGAGGTAGTAGGATGTCTACATTCTTCCTTAAGAACTAGTAGAGGCGATGCTAGTACTCCTTCGATAGCTTAGTCTTCGGATCCGTAGGTTCTTCCTTATACTTCTTAATAGCTTTCTTAATATCGTATATCGTGGCGGCAAAGATTTCGATACTACGGTCTCTAGATAGTCGTGAGAAGGTAGCGGCGCCGATTGCGAATACGGTACGATCTCGAATAGTCTAAGGAACGGAGGAACTAGATACGCCTAAGCACTATTCTACATAGTACTAGCTCGTAAATAACAAAGATTCCGAGGCCTAGTTTATAACCGGGTTATGCTTCTTAAGCTAAGGAAGACTAAGGATAATAGGATGTGTCTTCGGGAGTTTCGTAAGGAAAAAGGTTATATGCTTAGTATGCGGGCCGATTAAGATAGAGGTATAGCAAATCTAGGTAACTTTCCTAGCTACCGCGGCTATACTATTAAACATCTCAAGCTCCCTCGCGTAGGTAAGGTCCTAGAGCTTTAGGTTGAGCTCTCGTACGTAGTCGTAATCTATAAATGCATAGCTAGTAGCGCTATTGTTAATAAGAGTCGGAGTTTTCAAACGTTTTTCTTAGTTTCCTATCTAAGATTCTACTATAAAGGGTTAGCAAACTAACTCTTTCTCCGTAGTAGAACTTAGGAGAGGGAAGGATGCCGTTAATACTCTTAATCTAGGGACAAATAAGCCTTACAAGCGACTAAATGTAAGGCTTAGGCGTTTCCCTACTAGGAAGCTAAAGTAGGAGATAGCGTAACTAATTCCTCCCTACTTAGATTGCCTACGGCAATACGAGGAGCTAAGTTACGTCTAGTAAGGGATAGGCATAGCCGAGCAATATGTCCCTTCGCTCTATAGTAGATGCATTTACCTACGGCGCGGCGGCGCTATTTCTCTTCTTCTAGCAACTTCCTATTTACTAGAGGTACTCGTAGACGGAAAGGCAACTAGGCAGCGCTAAGATCTATAGGATTAGCTATTGGTACCGAAGCTAAGGCGGGAGTCTACGGCGTTAGCGATGTCGTATTTAGCTTAGAAGGAGTCGGGGTACTCCCTTAAGTAAAGGGGGAGGTAAAACGTCCTCTATTCCCGCGAGAACTACTACGAGTAGTAATCAGTTTCGCGTAGTTTCGATTAGTATTATCGAGGCGCGTTAGGAGGTCGTAGAGCTAGACGAATGTTAAACGATCCGTCTCTTTATCCTTAATAGCTTCTAGTATTTCTTTACTTAATCCTCGAATTAGGAAGTATTTTGCTATATTATCTCCGTATCCTATGTATCCTAACTTACGCATAAAGGAGGCGTAGTACTCTTGGTACGTCTTGTTAGCTTAATGTAGCTTGTTAAGGTTAAGACGCGCGGTAGTTTTGCGATCTAGATCTCCGTAGCCTAAATCGAGGATAGACTAGATAGTTCCTACGTTAATAGTCGTAGAGGAGGCGAGGAGGGAACGACAAGTATCTAATGCTAATCCCCTAAGAAGGGAGAAGATGAATCCTACCTTTGCAAACTTAGACGGATAGTAGTCTACATTAGCTAGGAAACGAATCTCTACTTACGTCTTAAATTTATCGTAATCTTTACGCTTTCTAGTAAAGGTAGTAGGGTCGCTAAGCTTCTTGCTTTTCTAAGAATAACTTAGAGCCGTAGCATACTAAGCTATAGTATACTCGGCCGCGGCGGCTCGTTGATTTACGGCTACGAGCTAAGCCTAATACTAGTCGATTTCGTTGTTTGCTTCCTTAAGGGTTACGTATAATCCATCCTTCGCTTTAGATAGGAATTGCATTACAAGCTTTCCTTATGCTAGTAGGTCTACTAGGCCTTCTAGATTCGTAGCGTATATATAATCGAGCGCGTTACGATCGCCTAGGAACTCTCTAAAGTTCTCGTTAGAAAAGGTAGGTAGATTTTGCGGATCTACCTAATCCTAACTCCCTAAAGGTTCGAGTAGGGATGCTATAGTTACTAAAGGTGTCGACGCCTTTTTGAAAGGTAGTTCGTAATGTTAGGGGCGTAGTCTAGGAGGCGTAGACAATCTAAAGATCTAAGTCCAAGAACTAAATAAGTTTAGTTAAGTAAATCAATATAGTAGCTATCTTAACAAGACGAACTATAAAGAAGAAAAGAAGGGAGCCTTAGAGGGAGACCCTTCCTCTAAATATACCTCGTCGTGCTTGCCGCTTATCGCTTATCCGTATTAACTATCCTTTGTTTACCTAAGACATGTTTGTCTATTTGTTTACTACCTAGGACCCTTTTACCTAGGTGTCCCTATCTCTCCTAATACTCTTTGTACGCGTATCTAAGTTCTCCTAATCCGTACGCTTTAGAATCATATTGTTTGGTCCAAATCTAACCGTTGGTTGTAGAGATATGCTTTGTCCTAAGTCCTAGCTAGAGGGAAGGTCTAGCTATGTAGGCTATAATAAGGCACGTGCGGCCTTAGCGCTAAGACAACCTAATCTCGACGTTACCTTATGGCATAGAGGCTACATTCGGCTAGTTTCACATAATATCTTGGGTTCCTAGGTAGCTACCATAATAGTAGTCGCTACGATTCCCTACGGGACCGCAACGATAGGCGCCCTAATACCCGTCGCTATTACTCGCGTAACTATCGTCGTAGTAATAAGGAGCGTCGCGCCTATAGACCCTATAGTAATGTAAGAGGCCTCGATCCTAATAGCGAGGATAGTAACCGTTCCGATCGCTCTAATCGTAGTAGACGCTATATAGGCCGCTACGATAGAAAAGGAAAACGCTCTAGTAGACGTAACTATCCCCCCCGGGGTTCGCCGTCCTCGTCCGAGAGCTCTACTAACGACGACGGACATAGCCGGCGTAGCTATCGAGGACATCGTAGGATACATCGTTATAGATACTACCGGGATAGATCTTCTTCGTCTTCCGATTCCGAAGAATCAATACACGACCGCCCTAGGGCGCGTTTCGATCCATTATGCCTAGGATTCTTTAATCCGACGCTAAGCGTAACCGAGTACGGTAAGGGCGACTATGCTCTAGTAGGTAACAAGATAACCTATCGCTCGGTCTACGCCTTTGTCCTAGCTACTAAAGACTACGTACGGATAGTTAGATTAGAGGAGGTATACCTTAACCTATCGCTCTACTTTCGCGGCATAGCCTAATTATAGTACTAGGCCTAGATCGCCGACCGTGACCGTCGTTATCTTAGAGGCGGTAGAGGAATTAAAAGATAGGAAGAACGGCTCGCTAAGCGCTAGAAGGTCTCCCTAGTTAGGGCGATAAGAATGCTCGACTAGTAATCCTATAGCTAGAAGGATGTTCGGGCTAGTAGATCGATTATAGACTACATCGTTACTACAATGCGTCTAGCGGGCGACGTAGGGTTTAGCGAAGAGCTCTAAGTACTCTAAGTATATCGCTACCTAGAGCCGCGCTTCTAAGAAGCCTTGTTTAAACTAGACGAAGATACAACGACTAACGAATTCGTTACGGCCTATGAAAAGAAGTTCCACGTCTAGGAATAGATAGCAAACGGAGTAGGTAAGGCCCGAACGCAACCTAATCGTACTAGGAACGGTCGTAATTTTCTACCGCGAGCGGCCGACGGTAGCTATAGATAGAGGGAGAATTCTAATCGGGCCGAGGCGATAGGTAACTACCCTAACCCCCGTTTTCACATTGATAGATATAACTAGTAGAACAATCGCTAGGAACTAAACGCAAGCGGGTAGTAAAGGAGGATCTTCCTACTAAGAGATCTAAAACAGATCGAGAATAAACCCTATAGCGTAAATAATACTAACCTAAGGCTACGCTAGGGCGACCGTCGCGAGCAAGCCTACTTTGGTAAGGAGTATCAAGCCGGATAGGCACTAGATCGTTACGCCGGGTCGCCTAACGGGGGTAATACCTAGCCGGAGTACTAGGGTACTAAGGCATTGGAAGATTACTAGCCGTAACCCGATCGGGAATAAGGACATTTCGGCGACGCTAGCTCGGATAGTTACTATACTAATCCGTATTATTCGGATTATAGAGCGTACTTCGGTAGGGTAGGAACTCTACTATCGATAGCCTCCTAAAAACCTAGGCCATTAGCGCTACCGAAGACTAAGATACCCGTAGCCGTTCGGCTATTCGTCGCATCTAGGCACGCCTACAAGATCTACTACCTAGGCTTCGCCTTAGGCAACCTCCTACATGCGTACCTAAAACAAGGCTATAGGGGGAAAACGGCGCCTACGCTCCCGGTATAGTAGAGGCTACTAGCTTACCCCGATATCTAGAGATCGATAGCCCCGCCTTCGACCTAATATAGCTACGCTTTCTACAATTTCTAATACATAACGTTCCCGTCTCGATTTACGCCTAGAGGTACGACTAAGTAGATCTACTTAGATACCGGCTATACTATAACGATTAGCGAGAAAGCGTTCGTACTTAGATAGCGCCCTAATATCGAGGTACTTTAACTACGTAAGCCGCTCGAGATCGGAGGGATTGCCGGCGCCTAGGCAACCTTAGAATATGTCCTCCTAGAATTCTTCGTCCCGGCGGTCCTACCTAACGGCGAGGTAGTCCTAGGCTATATAGTACGGGAAGTCTACTTGGTACCAAAGCTAAGGGCTAAAATCCTACTTAGAATAGACTCGATTACTATTAAGGGAATGAAAATCGATGTACTAATACGGAAGGTAGCTATGTCTAGCTAGGGCAACGCTAGCTTCGAAGTAGTAGTTAAGCGAAAGAAGGGCAAGCTAGTCCTCAATCGTCCGGTTTGCGTCGCCTAAGATGTTACCTTACTACCTCGCATAGTTACGATAGTGCCGATCTAGTACGCTAGGGATCTCCTATAGCGCCGCGATTTTGTACTCGAAGGAGGCGTAATGCTATAACTATACGGATCCGCATAAGGATTATTAGCTAGCTCGCTACTATTAGTGTCTATATATAACTAGATAGTCGATACCAATTTCTCCTATACCTAGTTACGTAACGATTCTATATAGAGGGTACGAATCAAGGCTAGCTAGCGGGTAGGAACCCTACTAGATAGCTCCTTCGAGGGCGCGTTCTATGTCGACGCTAGCGACTACGGTCTAGCGGCCCTTAACCCGAACGCTCTAATAACGGTAGTAGAATTGGAACGAAAACACTCCTTAGGGGTTACGATCTACGGCGAGCCTAATCGAGCTAACGAAATCGCTTCGGTAGTCGAAAAGTATCTATAACTCTTTACTAATCGCCGTACGATCGTAGACATTCCGGAGTTAGAATTCATGCCTATCCCTATAGTATCCGATTACCTTAATAAGCTTCCGCCGCCTAAGGTAATTAACCTAGGGAAGCGAGACCGGGAGGTAGTCGACAAGATATACGAGGATCTATACGATTAGGGCAAAATGCAATTCACGACCGAGCTAACCCCTTTCGGGTTTCCGGTATTCGTAGTCTAGAAGATAGTCCCTAACGGTAAAGGGGGATTAATCGATAAACCGCGGGTAGTCGTAGACATCTAGGGCCTTAACCGGGTAAGTATTCCCGATAGCTACTAGATCCCCCTATAGGCGGATCTATTCGGTCTCCTCGTCGGCTATAACTTTATTAGTACGATAGACTATCTTACCTTCTTTTACTAGTAGGGAGTACGGAAGGAGGATCGCTACAAGCTAGCGATCAATATCTACCGAGGGTAGGAGTAATTCAATGTCGCTATTATAGGTTACTCAAATAGCGTCTAGTTTGTATAGCGCAAACTAGATCGCATTCTACGCGATTGCCGAGGTTTCGCGAGGGCCTATATCGATAATATCGTAGTGTTTTCGAAGACGTTAGAGGAGTACCTCCGCTACTTAGACACGGTCTTCTACTTGCTCGACGTAGTACGTATTAGTATTAGCCTAAAGAAAACCTTTCTAGGGTTCCTATCTACGACGCTATTAGGACAATACGTTAGCGGTTTAGACTTAGCTACGAGTAACGAGAAGATAGTAGCGATTACTTCCCTATAGTTCCCTAAATCGGCCTAGAAACTAGAGTAGTACATCGGACTAACGAATTAGCTCCGCTAGTATATCCCCTATTACGCCTAGATAGCGGCGCCGTTATAAGCTAAAAAGGCACGATTGCTTAAGGGAGCGCTAGTATCGGGGAACGCGAGAAGACGGTATATAGCTATAGCGAAACCGGATAAAAACCGATAGTAGCGCGAGGAGCTATTAGTAGCCTTCAACTACCTATAATCGATGTTTAGGATACCCGAATTCCTCTACCATTTTGATTATACGCGGCGTTTATATACCGATATCGATTTATCGAGGGAATTCGGTTACGGTACTATAGTATACTACGTCGAGGGTAACCTAGACCCTATCCTAGATAATACTAGTAAAGCCCAATTGTTCCTACGTCATTATGTATAGCCGATATTGTTCCTTAGTCGCGGTCTTAGCGACGCGGAGAAGCGATATTAGCTAACGGAGCTCGAGTACTCGGGTATCGTTTAGATAGTAAAGAAGATCGGCTACCTTATATAGGCGTCCGCGCATCCTACGACGATCTTTATAGACTATTACGCCGCGGTAGGACTTACTAACGCCGTTTCGATAGCGACGACGACCGATACGGATAAGTAGAATCTTAAATTAGTAAGAGTATCGATATTTCTCTCCTAATTCCGTATTAATATAATCTATAGGCCTAGCTATATCTATCTAGTACCGGATGCTCTTAGCCGTCTACTAGGGGACATAGAGGCGCCGAAGGAAAACCTAGAAGCGGAGAATCTCGATCCCTTCTCGTACTACCTCAATAGCGAGCTAGTAGCGTCGTTCTACGCGATGCTAGTAGAAATGGATCCGGATTTCAAGCGCCGCCTTGCTCTAGCTTACGAGCACGACGAGCAATGGGTACTAGTATAGCGATTGGTACGTAGGGCACGGGCTCGAAACGCTCTAGAACGGATATATCTAGAGGGGATCGATGTGCCCGCTATTACAAAGGACCTAGTACTATATAATAAAGGCAAAGACCCGTTCGCCGGTAATGAGTTTAATAATCCGCTAGGTATTAAATTCTTTAAACGCGATAACCTACTCTACTACCGCGAATTAATAGCCGGCCGTAAACGCTTATATATTCTATAGTCTATAGTTAAAGAGGTATTCGAGTAGGCCTACGACGAACGACATTACTAGGGCTTTTATCGTAGCTATAATCGGCTCTAAGCCTTATTTTATATCTATAGTATAAGTAGGAAACTACGCAAGTACATCGAGCATTGCTACAAATGCCTACTTTTAAGAACGTAGCGATATGCTCCGTATAGCGAACTATAGCCGATTCCCCTAACTAGTAGTATTTACTATACCGCTACGATCGACCTCGTAACGGTACTACCCCCTAGCCCGACCGGCATAGACGCTATCTTAACGTCTACGTATAAATTTAGCAAGAAGGTCGCTATCGTATAGGGCCGCGAGGATTGGGACGCTTTATAGTAGGGAATCGCTTAGATCGACTACTTGTGCCTAATAGACATAAGCTTTCCGTTAGTCCTAATCGGGGATCGTAATCCTCGCTAGCTATTAGGGTTTATAAAAGGGATATTTTCGAGGCTACGCGCGAAATTACTTATATTAGTAGTATACTACCCCTAAACCGATAGCTAATCGGAAAGGACTAACTAGATAGTAGAGATAGTACTACGGTTCTAGCTCTTAGAGTATCCCGAAGGCGATTAGACGTAGTGTTTGCCGCTATTGCAAGCTACGCTAAACAACTTACGGAGCGCTACGACCGGCTAGTCTCTAAATGAAATCGTAATAGGAATTAAGACGAATCTAGACCTAGTAGCCAATCTCGAGGACTACCCGCACGATCGCGCTACCGAGCGGGGACGGGTCTAGAAGGAGGTCTATAACGCGATCGCATAGGCCGCGGCTAAGATAAAAGATAGATATAACGGAAAACATAAGCCGTTAATACTACGACTAGGCGATAGGGTTATATTACGTCTATATTCGGGCTACGATTAGTCCGGCTACAAGGTCTAAGGCTAAACGCGTAAGTTTAGCTATCGCCGTAAGGAACCCTTTAAGGTACTAGAGCGAATCGGTCGGCTAGTATATCGCCTTGAATTGCTACCGGTTATAAAAATCTATCTAGTTATCTCGATCGTATACCTAGAGAAGGCCCCTTCGGGCCTAGATCCGTACGGGCGCTAGACAAACTACGATCCTCTACTAGTTATAGCGGAATAGGGGCTAGGCGTCGCTAACGAAGGAGACTTGTACGAGATCGAGAGACTAGTAGGTAGACGTATAACTATTCGACGCGGATAGCCGGTAACCTAATATCTAGTTAAATAGTTAGGATATAGCGATACGAATAACGTGTAGTACGATCTCGACGATCTCGAAGTAGCTAAAGACCTAGTCGATACGTATAACCGGATATATCCGGTAGAGGAATAGCGGCTAGTACCGGGAGTACGAAAGATTGTCTAAAGAACTCGAGCCCGCTAGCCTTTTTTAGACGAGCTCTAACGATCGGACGCCTAGCGCCGTAGATCTATTCGTATCCGTAGTAATACGGCTCGTAGCGATACGACTCCGAGCGAGTCGTAACTACTAATTCGACCTAGCTACCCTATTGCTATGTATTCTATATTATGCGATTTAGCGTAGAATTCCTATTTTCGGCTACCTAGTAGATCCCGCGGGTACTCTAGCGATTCGGCCCGCTCGGTACTATCGATATATAGCCTATTTAGGAAAGTAGTCGACTACTACTACTAAATATACAATCTATTCTAGAATAGCGCCTACCTTCGTATCCTTTCGCCGCTCTTGCGTATTCGATAGCGCTACGTAACTACTATTATTAGCGATACCGATAAGGCGCGTAGCCGGTCGCGTAAATGTTATCTAATATCGACGATTCCGACGATAATAGTACGCCGCGAGGCGACCTAGGTACAAATAGTAGTAATCCTAAACCAACCTCGGGTAGTCGGCGCCTTAATAGGCTATAAGAGAGAGAGAAGTAGGTACTTATAGCTTGCGCGTCTCGGGCCGTTAGAACGGAGTTTACAAGAACCTAGGTTCGGGATTTCGTATACGAGAACTTTCTAGCGCCTACTCGAGACGTAGTAGTCTAGATAGGAGACTACGTAGGAAATGGGTTACTTAGAGAGGTTATAAGGAACGGCTCGGTATAGGGCTAGGTACTTACTATTAACGGTTAGGAAGCTTACGAGGCCTATAGCCGAGGCTAATTACTAGTATACTACGACGATGAAAACGAATAGGACGACGATAGCTAGGGCTAGGACGCGACCTACTACGCTACCTACCTAAATGAGGTAGGTAACCTCTAGACGTACTATAGTATAGGTCGATTCGACCCCGTTTAGCGCCGCTATATAGTAAACAAGCGCTTAATGCTCCTAAACGTATACTTGTTACTACTAAACGACGCTACGTTCTTGTACCTTGTTAACGCTACGCCCGCGGTAATCGCCGTAGCGAATCCAATGTTCGCCTTTACGAAATCGGTATAGAAAGGCGTCGTAAGAATGCTTACTTCGAGATAGGCTTAAAACAATGCGCTAGCTAAAGAGCTTTTCCCGGACGATAACGATATCTACTATAGCTACGAAGTCTTCTAGGCTATTAATCGAATCGCGGCTATAGGACGTTTCTATCTTAACGAATAGGGATTTGATCTCAAAGATATAGACGATAGCTAGGTAGTGTAGATAGACGGCGAGTATATATAGTAGTAGCGCCCAAATTACGCCTACCTTCGTAACTACTCTAACAACGCGCCTTATCCTCTACGGTATAAGATATACGACCCCTCCGAGGATACACAATTAGAGGTAGTAGCTACTTAGGGGAGCCGAGATTTAGCGGTACGGGAGGCATTAGAGCGCGCTACCCGCGAAGCTCGTAGACTTCGCGAGGAAGTAGAGGGAGTCCTAGGTAATAGAGCTAGTAATATAGAGGCCGTTTTGCAAGCGGGTAAGGCCGGTATAGACGCGGATAGAGTAGTTACTAGTACGGAACCTAAAACACTAGCGCTACTATAGAGAATTTCTTTACCTTTACGTTAGAATTCGCCTTTACCGGAATAATAATAACTACTATCTATAGTACGATTACTATCGCCGCTAGTAGGAGACAATCTACTATAGCCCTATCGCCGTAAGGTACCTCTACTACCGAAGTTGGCGCGTCGCAAGACGGACGCTAATACGCCGTATTCGGCTAACTATAGCTTCAATTTGCTAGCGACGCTACCTAGTCCCCCTTACTACTAGCTCTAGCGCGATCGCGACTTTACCTAATACTAGCGACTACTAACTCTCTTACGCTACCGTTAGTACGTCCGCTAGGACGAGATACTAGAATAGGCATATATACGCTAGCTCCGAGAGAAACTCGCGTACGACGAGTTAGCTCGCGAAATCCTTAAGTATAGAGTCGAGAGCGATAAGCGCTTCTATAGCGACGATTAGTACAACCTAGCTAGGAGTATCTACGACGTGCGGTACTAAACCGACGCCGACGGCCGCTAACCTATCGCCTTCCGCCTAGCTATCCCGAGAGATTAGTAAATCGAGTACATTTAGGCTCGCCTTAAGCTCTACCTACTTTACGTCTAGCTTACCGCGTACGACAATCGTACTCAAATCCCTCTCGAGCTATACTATTATATAGGCTAAGGCAAATACGACCTAGCGGCTATCCTTTAGGAGCGATAGTATAATCGACCTAACTTTACCTTTCGCCTCTCTTATAATTAGCGGCTTGCTCTCGATTATTCTATCTTCCGCGCGCCCGATTAGCGAACGTACCTATACTATCCGTACGTCGACGTTCCCGACGGTAACCTATAAGAGGAACGCGCGCTTATCGCTATCTACGAGCGCCTCGCCCTTACTACCTATAGTAACCTACGCGATTTCTATAGGCTAGATATAGCATTCGGCTCTACATTGCTACGACTAGTTACCTACTACGGTTGTATACTACAAAACGTAGCTATCGCGCCTACGAATTAGTAGTTCGACGAAGTCCGATTTTTTAACTAGCCTACCGCTATCCGGTATCGCGTAATAGGCTTAGCCGTACGTTATCAAATCAAGGAGGAGGCTATAGGCCCGAATTTAGTTTATAATACCGGAGCGATCTTAGCCTAGTACGTACGTATTACCGACGCTAAACGTTCTACTACAATTATAGGTAACGGTAGACTAGCGCCTTACTCCCGCTACCCTAGTACCGGTAGCGACACGACATATCCTCTTCGCAATAAGAAGCGTTAAGTTAGCTAGAAGGTCCTACCCAAGCCTAGCTATAAGGTTAATCTTACTACTACGCCGGCGATATAGTTCCTATTCGACTCCATTATAGGGCGTCTTACTACCGCGCGATTGCTACCTAAATACGCTTAACTTAGCGATCGTTAGGTATTTCAACTCATAATTATAAAGGAAGCTAGCCTTTTTAGCGCCGAATTCCTATACAAGTACTAGGCGTCTACCTTTAACGCGAACGGTCTCCCGGTATAGTACTATCGTTAGCTAGGCGAGCCCGCTATTACCTAGGACATCGAAGATTACTACTAGCGCTACGTTAGTGTATATAACATCTATATACTTCGCGGCGAAGGTTACATAGCCGATCTCGTTCCTAAGGAGGAGATATACGACACTACGCCGATATACGAATCAAATGGATATCTATAGGTTACGGCGGGCGGTAAGAAGTATATAAGCTATACTAAGGCTAAGAAGATCTGCCCTAAGGTACTCGTATTAGACAAGAGCTTGAAAGTCGATTTCGCTATAATTGTTTAGCTAGCTTTCCGCGACGACGACTACTATAGCGAGGCTTTTACAATATACATAAATATAATATACGCGGGTAAGGTTCTAAAGGGCTTTACGTTCCCTAACACGGTACGCGACGATTAGTAGAGCGACGAGATTCTAATAAAGACATAGGTAGTTCCTAATAACTTCGTACTAGTCGCTATCTATACTAATACGACATACTACCTTAGCTAGATCAATAAGACCCTAGAGTAGTACAACGTCGCTATGTCTTAGGACCTAGTCTCTTCTTTCCTAATTCCCGACGATGCCTTTACGCCTAACGAGGACAACGTCGCTAACGTCCTCTAATTTAGCAAAGTCCTACTACGCGCCGTAGACGCTACCGAGACCCGTACGCGTAATAGACGCGATTATAGACGCGGCTTGCTAGATAGCGACGATACGCTAGAGCGCGGCAACCCTACGCCTACTCGTACGCGCAATAGAGCCGGTTGTAGACGCGATTCGGTAGGTAGTAACGATACGCTAGATAGCGGTAACCCGATACCTAATAGCGGCAATCCTATACGAGTTGGCGGCAAGCTAGTACGCGTCGCGCGATTAGACGATATTACTAAGGCTATAGCCGACGCGTTAGATAACCTACCTACCCCATTGCCGTCGGTACCGACGATGCCGTAGCCGCTAGCTATAGGCGTTACTACCCGAATATAGCTTATCGCAAACTAGACTACCCTTACTAATCGTATATCTAATATCGCCGCTTTGAAGTTATACCGCTAGGCTAAGGGTCTCGAAGACACTATTACCGCCCTATTCGCTTAGAGAGACGCCCTACTCCTTACTATAGTATAATAGCGCTCTACCGCCCGTATTCTACTCGAGATAGGCAAGTAGTCCCTTAATCTACTAGCCGACGACTACGTTAATATAGGTAACGGAGGCGTAGTACTATAGTTAGCGAGCGTGCTAGACGATGTGCTTACTATCCTAGGCGGTACGGGTAGCGCTACCGGTATAGAGTTGGTAGACATCGAGGCGATTACGGATCGCTACCTTAAGAGCTAGGCAAACGAAGTATAGGCATTCCGCGACGATAGGTCTATCGATATAGGCGAGATAATAGACCTTCTCTTACCTAACGCCTAGCTCGACACTATATAGCTACTAGCCGTTACGATAGTACTATTTAACGTAATGGCCGGTAAGTTAGATATTAAGGCTCTAAGTAAGCCGATGCCGTCGCTACGCGTTACTAGCGCCGAGACGCTAGCATAGTCGCGTAAGCGCCGCCGCGCCGAGATAGAGGCTATAGGCCTATCGCTATCGACACTATCTACGCTAGCTATACGCGGCCGTCGCTAGATCGCTACGATTCCGAGCTTAGTCGTCGCCGCTCGCTACCGAGTAGTTAATACTATAGGGTAGCGATGCGACTACTAATACTACCGCGGCGATTACATTATACATTAGTACGTTTACTCTTCGATTTTGTTTTGTTACAACGAGGACGTATAGGTCTTTCCTATTAGGGGGGAGACTATTACGGTCCGGCCTAGTATCGGTACGATACTAGGATATCTTATACCTATAGAACGTAGTTTAGACAATCAATCAACTTGCATACTAACTATTACGATCGTCCCGTTCCCACGGTGCCTATTAGTAGTAAGGGACTCGTAAAATGGAATAGGTATTATAGTATATAACTCTAGGTAATACGAAAAGCTAAGCTTTTATTACTTAGTAAGTAGGCCTCGACCTTATATAACTTACTATATAATAACGTATTACTCGTTTTCGTTCGTTTTTAGATAATAATACGCGCTATATACTAAAGAATATAGCGTATAGAAAAGTATAGAAAATTACTAATATTATTATTATATTTAAAGTTATAAAGTATCTCGTATAATATACTATATACTACTATAGAAATATCTATATCTTCCTATTCCTTTATATTCGACTACTATCTCCTAATTTAATCTTCTCTCGATAAGTTAATAATCTTAACCTCGTCGGTCTTATAGTCTAGTATAACGATCTAACTATATCTAAACGAAATATCGCTATCGAATACCTTCTCGCCTACTTAAAAGCCTACTCCGGAGTCCGAAGTGCCTACTATAGCGTAGAAGGTTATCGTCGTCTATTAGAGCTATAGGCATTATAGGTAGGGATAGTAGATTAGCGAGATATTTATATATACTTAGAGGTTTTAACTTATATGGTTAGCTAATCTTATTCTTATTACGATAATAAGTAAGGTAGTTAGTAAGTAATATAGTAATAATATATATTACTCTAATCGGTATTAACTCGACCTAGAGCCTAGGCCCTATAGAAGTACTTTATTAACTTCAAGTTATTAATAACCTCTACGAAGCCCTATTCGACTAACTAGTAGATAGTACTTATCTCTTTTATAGCTATAGCCTCCTTAGTATTACGAAACTCGCTATTTATAGTCTTCTAGCTTCCTATTATAATATTAGTAATTGTCGAGCTAAGGAGGGCCGATAGGTATAAATGGATCATAAACTACAATAGAAGCTACAAGGAATAGTAGGGGCCAAAGTAGGAACAGTAAGTGTGTTGTCTTTTTCTATAGGTTAGAGCTTAGCCTAAAAGGTGTTAGCTTGGATTAGTTATATAATTATCGTCCTATAATCCAGTCTACTTAGCATCCCCTACTAGGCAACTAACTAGACTATATATTCTAACACTCCTACTTAGATTAGTTAGTCTACAAACCCTAATTCTAACTAATACAATCCAACAAGAACTTCAATTAGCCAATTAGATGCAATAGCTTCTAGATTAGCATAGTGTATCCAATCTACTAGGTTCAATTCCTAGATCTAGTATTTGCTTACTCGGGATTTGTAGTTAAACCCCGAGTAAGCACTTTTGTCTCTTTATACTAACTGTAATTGTCTAATGAATTCCTAGAACTATAGCCCTGTCTTTAGCTTAGTTAGGCTATCGGCTACTATCTCTTTTGTTAGAGTATATTCTACTACAACCTTTCTTTACTACTAGAGATTTCTAACCTTATTGAAACTAATATTAATATGTTTTAATCTCTTATAGGTATGAGCATCTTTAATAAGAGTTAAAGCTACCTAGTTGTTACCTATAATCTAAACAGGTCTAACTTCATTCACTATATTAGAATTTCCTTTAATTAATGGTTAGAATAAGCATTCTCCTACTAACCATGTATAGTCTATCTCCCTTAGGAGTGCTATAAGGAATTGAGATTGCTTTGTATATACATTTATTGCTATATACTTAGCTTCTATAGTTAATGTAGTAACTAACTTCTACTTCTTGCTTATCTAAGAAACTAGTAATCTATAGAGAAAGAAGATACTTCTAAGGATCGAGACTCTATTAGCTTTATCTATTGCATAATTAGAGTCTGAATATCCTATTAGCTTTCCTCCTCCCCTCCTAAACATCAACCCTAGACTTAAGAATGATCTTAGGTATCTAGCTAGTTTTCTAAGTACTTTTAGATATCTCTTAGATAAATCTAATGTATATGATCCTAATCTTCTAAGGGTAAAAGTAATATTAGGTCTTATTATAGTTATTAGCTATATCTATGTACTATTCTAGCTTTAGTACTTAGTCTTGTTATACCTTTCTTCATTTGAGTTAGATTTTCTTAGACTCTCATAGCTATTAAGTAGTAATAAGGTTAGGTAGGCCATTTCTTTAGTTATTCTAAACTTGGTAAGGTTTTCCTAGATATAGTATTCCTAGTCTAGCTTTAGAGTACTATTCTTTCTATCTCTAGTAAGCTTTATCTTAAGAATTTTGGTTGGTTTACCTAGGTCTTTGATTTTGAACACCTTGCCTAGTTCCTTCTTAAACTAGAGAACATCTTCTAGCTTTAGTACTATAATAGGAATGTTATCTACATAGGTAAGGACTATTAGGTTCCTTCCTCTATAAATGAGCAAACATAGGTCTACCTCTAACTAGTAGGATCCCATTTCCTCTAGCTTTGAGATACATAGCTTATTCTAGTCTCTTACTACTTATTTTAGGCTATACAAGCTCCTTAGGATTTTTAGGGCTATACCTTATAGGACCTCTACACCTAGTAGTAGGATTATAAAGATGTCTTCTT
>LFZO01000852.1:0-17359 GCA_001578225.1 Pseudocercospora musae
GAATACTAAGCTAAGTACTATAATGCTAACTATAAGGCTTAGAAGTATAGTATTAGCGATTTGGTACTATTGTTATCTAAGAATATTAGACTAGATCTACTAAAGAAGAAGCTTAGCCCGAAGTATCTCGGCCCGTTTCGTATTATCGACGTAGTAGGAGCGTAGGCGTACCGCTTAGCGCTACCTACTCGTATAAGAATCTATAATGTTTTCTACGTATCCCTACTCGAGCCTTAGAAAGGGCGCGAGGGCAAGGAGCATAAGGTTAGTATACTAGTTATAGAGGATGCGGATAAGTAGCGCGTAGAAGAAATCGTAAAGAAGAAGGTATAGAAGGGAGAGACTTACTACCTCATTAGGTAGGTAGGCTAGCTAGAGGAATATAACACTTAGGAATTAGTAGAACATATAGAAGACTTAGTAGCGCTTAACGTATTTAAGGCATAAGCGAGACGTAGTTAGAGAATATAAGAATAAGATAAGACAAGGTTAATAGATATATACTCGTTTCGCTATTAATATAGGCATTTAGCCTAGCTTAGAATAAAGGAAACTATACGTTCGCGGCGCTTGCGCGCCGTAGGCGTACAATCTATAGACTAGCTACGAGTAGCTAGTTACTCTCGTAACTATTAGAACCCTTACCCTACTTAGGCTTAGGCTTAGGTATAGGTAGAAAGCCTATAGTAGTATCGACTACTACTATAGCGGTATAGGCGCCCTTTAGGGCGAGGTTCTATCGCGGTTAGTATACGACTAATAGGCGATAGGGGCGTAAGGGAGATGCGTACCTAACGGCCGATTTCTACTAGCCTAGAGAGGTTAATATTAATACGCTCTAGGATAGCTACTAGGTCTAGACTATTAGTAGTCGCCGGCGCGATACTAGCGCTACGGCTACGCTTAAGTAGCGTACCGTCGCTAGTAATCTTGTTCTTGTTACGGTAGTAGCTATTAAGAGATTTCTTAACCTCTAGAAAAGCTAGGCAATTAGCGGACGCGACGCGTACGAAGAGAAAGCGATACGTACGGTCTACGTATACGTCTAGGCGCTACTAGATCTTATTAAGGCTAATCTAAGCCTAGATAGGACTATCCCTATACTTAGGATCGTCTAGGTCGTAAGTAGCGCGCTTAGCGCGAGCTACGTATATACGCTAGAGTAGCGCGACGAGGTATAGTACTATAACTAGCTTATAGGGATAGTACCCCTTAGTACATCTCTAGTATTTCTTCTTAGTAGTAGGGTATATATTACCCCTAATGTATACATTATTTAGATCCTCTATAGCGAGTTAGTTACGAAGCGTATACGAAGAGCGTATAGGGATTATTCTTACTATTAGTAGTTATGTACTAGAAGTATCTACTACAACCTTCTATATTAGGCCTAAATCTCTTACTAACCGTAACTAGGGTAGTAGGACTAGCGGCGCTACGCTTGCGCGACGTAAGTAGGGTATAGGCTAGATCTATATAGAGAGTAGTATAAAATTTATTAGTTAATACGTAAGAGGAGCTTGCGTAGTACTAGCGAGGTACTAGCGCGGTACTAGTAGAAAGCTTGGAAATAGGGGAAGTTTTTAGGTAGACTACGGATACTACTTATATATAGGCTACCTAGTTACTAATAATAACAATTAATATGTTCTTAGGAATACGCTAGGCCTACCTAATAACGTTGCTAGTAGAAACATAAAAATTCTACTATATAGCAATAAAGAGTTTTCGCGTAGTAACTAGCTATGCAAAGTAGTAACGTACGCGAGGCGTATTCGAAGCGCTAGAGGCGCGAGAGAATATATATATAGGATAGCTTAACGAGGAGTTAGGTTTGTCTATAGCTAGGGATAGCTATACTAGGAGAAAGGGGATAATTGTAAGGACCTCGATAAGGTAAGGTCTCTTACTAGGCCCTAAGTATACTAAGCGGCGCGCGCTAGAGGCGTACGCTAGACGTACGTAACTCGTATAGCCTTTTTAACCTAGCGCTCTACGTAATCCTTTTAGGAGGCACTTGTTAGTTCTACTACCTACTATGTTATTAGTTAGGCAGGTGTTCTATACGTTGCTATATACCTAGCCCCTAATATATACTATAGTATATATATATTCTATATAAGTATACGAATTCTAGCTCTTTCTTTATATAATATAGTATCTTTACTAATATCCCCCTATCTATAAAATAATAAACTACGACTTTTATAGTAGGGATTACATTCCTTAAGAGATAAACAATCTTCTTATTAATTACTACTAAAATTAAATAACTATTATCTAATCTACTATTTAAACTACTACTAGAATCTAACTAACTATACAAACTAGTGAAATATTCATTCTTTTTGCCCTTTTATATACTGATTCTGAGTATTCACTTAAATATTCTAAATTGAATATTCACGAATTTGATTTGAGGGTCCAGAATCGATTATTCAGGAATCAACCACTACGGCCATTTCCTGAAATTTGCGCTTGGCGAATCCAATGAAAGATTCTGGAGGCGATCCCGAGCATGGCGACGCATACGATCACAGAAAGCAATGCGAACACTGCTCGAGAGGAGCTGATATCAGCTCGGAGCACTTCCGGGTATAAGTACCAGCGACTAGACCTGGCACTTCGCTGGTCAAGACTGCTTCGACTCGACATGGACTGCGACCCGCCATCGACTAGCAGCTCATTGCATTTCGATGTTGTTTACTACATTATTGCCAGAGCCACACGAGAAGCTTGCTCACCTGAAGCAGAGCCATATGAATTCCATGCAGCCTCGTATGCCTTGGGGGACCAGCCATGAGCTTCTCAGATCGTTCTGGATGGAGAAAGTGCCATTGTACCAGATAGCGCTGAGGAGGCTTTGCGAGGTTCGCTGAATGTCATGCATAGGGCGGAAATCAAACACGCTTCGTATATCTGGATTGGCAGGACATGACAGAGATTTCAGGTCAAGTCACCATGATGGGCGACCTCTATAGCGTAGCTCGAAGCGTGCTGATCTGGCTATGACCCGACAATGCAGCTTCAGCAGTAGTGCACAAGTTGGACATTCTGAAGAAGGTAGACTGGCTCACCGATGGGCCTGCCTTGGAAAGGATTCTCAATGAAATTTTACATCCCAAGTGGTTCAGCAGGCCTGCATGAGAGCACAGGATTGGAGGAGGCTCTCAAGGAGATGATCGCAGATTATTCGACTTGTCATGGTTTCGGTGATGATTTAAAATACACCATCGATCAGTATGCTCTGGTGCGGCTGCAGGGTGGCAGGTTTGGAATCCGTACACTTGGTGCCGGGAAGGGTGACCATATCTGCATCTGACGTGGTCAGAGTGTCCCAGTGCTACCAAGAAGAGCAGGTGAAAACTGGAAGGCTCCAGGCGCGGCGAAGGGCGAAGATTGGTATTATTATGAAGGTCTCTCAACCCTGTCCGCTTCTAAATGGAGCGAGCAGATGCTAACATCTCCTGCAGAGTGAACACATTCAGCAGCCAAGAGACCAAGGCCGTCTCGAAGAAGAAACAAAGACACTCGACGTAACCTAACGTAGTTACGTAGCCAAATGCGTTGTCAGGGCCAGTCATGACAGAGATTGAAGTATAGATCACTCAAGGAGAGAATTGAGGCAGGTCCGAAGCTATGTGTCAAAGTACGGTATCCGTAGACCCGACCTCTGCGAAGCAATGTGAAAACTTCCACTTCTCTTTCCGTCACCACCTTGGACAGATGTGCGATGACGTTGGAAATATCATCGCCCCACGCCTCTCGAACAGGATCTCACAGTCCTTGACAACCCAAAACAACTCTACTCCGCCGCCAAAGCCCGTTTCTGCTGCGAACATGCAGAAAAGCATTTGCTTCTTATACTATTCATCGACACAAAGAGTTTGAAAATCTTGAGAGAGTACTCTCACGCCACTGGATTGGGACCAATCTGAGGATTCGGATGGATATGCATAAGGATCTGAAAAAGAGGTGAAGGAGGCTGGGTTCATGACCGGGGCGAGGAAGAGGATATCTTTGGGATTCGATGATATTGTTGATGGGGAATGGGATAGTGGGTAGGGGGAAGAGTGGGAAAATGCTCCTGGCTACTGAATATGATGACTGAGAATGGGTCGCGTTTGAAGGTTAAGTCTGCTTGGAGGGAGATTTTCTTGAGAAGCGCAGGTTTCAGGCGAGAGAGCCCTTTTGGTGTTGAAGGCTTAGAGGAGTCTGAGATGGTCAGTATGGTAAGCCTGGTGGTACGGCTTGGAGCGGGAGTATATAGAGCCGGCTCTGAATTTTGCGCTCTGGGCCACTCTGTATACAGCGACGTGACAACCACAGTCCTCGTAGTGTTGCGGAGTCATTCACGCTCGATCACGTATCATTTCTTGGCAGCAGGAGTATGCAGCGACTCAGAAATTGCCCTCCGGTTTAAGCTACGCAGAGCAAGGTGAGAGTCGTGGCTCGTGTGATTTTGCGGAGTAATTCGCGTTCGGTCGAGGTATCAATTTGCAAAATTACAAAGCGGCTCCATATCTCAGGTCGTCCGGCTATTCTCCAATTTCGTGACCAGGATATCTGTAGCTCCGAGGTTTGTCAAATCATCCATGACCACCGCAATTTCTTTCCGTTTGACCATGGCTTGTACGGCAACCCAGCCTTCTTCTTCCAGGTTTTGAATTGTAGGCGCTCGTTTGCCTACAACAGGAATTAGTGCTAGCAAAGGGAAATTGGCTGCTTTGAAGTGCCACGTACCAGGAGTGATCTTTCTTGCTTTGTCGAGATTTACACGCTCGACGTTGTATGCGCATAGCACGTATTTCTGTGCTGTGATGACACCACGAATACGGCTTTCGATGAGTGAGATGAGCTTTGGGTCTGAAGGATGTTTCGACTGAATGAGGACTGCTGTTGAGTCGATCACTGTAGCGATGGCTTTGAGGCCTGCTGCGCGCATTGTTTCGCCGGATTCTGAAGTCATGTTAGTTGAGGGCGCTCCGAATTGACGAGCCGACACAGTACTGCGATCTGCGAGGTGACGCCCGCAGGCTCTGCCCTACGACAGAGCTGTCTTTTCGTAGAATGAGTGATCACTTACCAACAAGATCGACAATGCCGTCCGCCACGCCAAGTGCGCAAGCTGCCTCCACACTGCCACCAACAAATCTGATGTTGGTTTTGAGCTTCACATCGTCGTTCACGTCATTGGCCTGCTGCGATTCGTTCGTTTCGAGTTTCCGAAAGTATTGCTCGGTCAAGGCTGTGAAGCTCGTCACGACGTTCTTGCCGACTAGTTGTTCCGGGGTTTGAATGTCTCCCTTCTCAGGAACTTGCACTTGCAATTTACATCCACCAAACTCAAGGTCCATGACCTGTACCACTCCAGTAGTGTCGGTCGGTGGCGTTGTCGCTTCATGTTCAGCAACAACATCTCGTCCCGTAATACCAAGATCAACTCGTCCTTCACCTACAAATGTTGGAATGTCTGCAGCAGGCAGGAAGATGAGTGCCAGAGGCAAGTTCTTGACCTAGATCAGACGATGATTAGCATGCTGCTCAACGAAGGCAAGCCCGATTTGGAAGCTCGAGACAAGACTACTGTGTCTCACCCGAAGGCTATCAAGATCTCCGCTCCACGGAGTTGGTCGTCTACTCACCAATGCCAAGTCTAGTCGATTGTGTCTGTGAAATTGAATGTCGGAGCCAGATAGCAGGTCAAGGCATGCTTGGTTGAGTCGTCCTTTCTTTGGCACGGCGAAAAGCAGCCGGTCGTTAAGGCTATCAGATAGGGAGTCAGTCATGACTGGTAATGATCGACTGAAGCGTCGTCCAAGAGGTGTGGGTACCTCCATGGCATGGCGATAGAAGACATACTGGCTGACGAGATCCATGACAGGAGAAAGACTTTGCTCCTTAGAATTTTTGAGATCTTTAGCTGTTGTGCTTGTGTTCTGGCAAACAGATGCCGACTTCTTCGCGCAGCGTTAAATGGGTGATACCCAAATGGCTTGGCTGGGTGACTCAGGCAACACGTGGGCGAGCCGATGTCCTGGAGTTGACGCTGAGGCCAGGCCTTGCAACACAATCCCGAAGCTGCCGATTATTGCCTGCAGATATTCGCTCGAAATACCAGTGTTCTCATCCACGAAATTTTGGGATAGAAGCATTGGAGGTCGCGGGTCCGCAAGGCACCAAGGCCTAAGTCTTGGCAGAGCCACTTTCGAGCCGAACCCGAGCTTCTCGAATTTCATACTACGCCGCCGCACTCCAAGACAGCAGACCGCCCATCGTACCGCGCATCTCGACAAGCAAACCAGTCCAACCGACAACCGAAATCACAACTGCGCAAATATGGATTCCGCAAAGTGAGATCTTACCGCGAACGAGCGCCCGGCGAAAATCAAAATATTAATGTCAATTGCGCAGGGTCCCAGTCAAGCTCGTCAAGGTCACCCGCGTCCTCGGCCGTACCGGTATGTCGAAGAAAGGAGCATGAGAAACTGCGAGGAGAACAGAACAGGTTTTGATAATGTATATATAGGCTCCCGTGGTGGTGTTACTCAGGTCCGCGTCGAATTCATGGACGACACAACCCGTTCCATTATCCGCAACGTCAAGGGTCCAGGTAAGATGAGAACATACAGCACAAGCGAAGGCGCGGGATACTGACTGCGATACACAGTCCGTGAGGATGACATCCTCTGCCTCCTCGAGTCTGAGCGTGAGGCCCGCAGACTGAGATAAACGTGGAAGGAATGGAGCGGGGTGGTGGAGAGCCTGGGGATTATGGCATTCATGAATTAAGGACAAGACACTTTTCAGCGGGGTGTGTGCAATAGCTGGCGTTTATTGTGGCTAGGTCTAGGCACAGGCTATTATGCAGTGACAAAAAGTCCTGCCGTCTTCGAAAAATGCGGATTCGTGGTTCACGCCATTTCTTGACACATCATGCAACCTTGCGATACTCTTTGCTTTTGACTATTGTGTCCCTTTGCCTCCAATATCCTACATTGACTCCGAGAGAGGTCTAGAGCTCTTAGGCTGGGGAGAGTGGACAGATGCCTCGCGCCGACTGTAACATGTCTGGCACAACGGCACTTGCGTAGGGTCACTGTCACGTCTATTTGCGAACATGAGGTTGGCAGGCGGCTTTCAAAGGCTGGCAAACAGGCCATTGCGCTGAACGCCTTGCGCTCTCGGCGCTGCCCGTGGACGCAATGTCCATCTCCATGACCCGGCCATCACGTCTGCAGCGAACTCAAGCCTTCGTGTGCTCCACCCCTCCTTCTCCTCCGCCCAGTCTCGTTCCCCTCGCAATACCGTCGTCTTCGATCATGAATGTAAGGCAAAAACGCAGGTGACTCCATCAGCCATGACAATGCGGTCAAGCGGCTCGGCCAAGAAGCCTAAAAGCGCCTACAGGTTTTTCTAGTACGCCAATATGACCAGCCAGTCCACGGAGAATCAGGAGATCTGTTGGTTGATTATGCGTTCCAAAGTTATGAATGTGTGTGTAGAAGAGAAAAGGAAAGCAAGAGCAAGACGAGAAGCTGGGGATTTGAGCGTGCCAAGAGAAAATGGTCCGTGCCGTCGGAAATGGGAACGAGCTGGCTGCAAATTTCGCATCTGGATTTCGACTTCGACTTCATCTGCGTTCCTTCACCGACATGGACTTTTTGCTTGTGGAGGCGTGGTCAGCGTAGGCGGTTCGAAGTCCAGCTATAACAGTCTGAATACGAGTCCTCATCCATCGCGGCGAAGGTAGGTCACGACAGCCAGTCTGCACGCGGAGACGCCCGGCGTCTTGAGAACACACATCAACACCACGATTTGCCTGCTTCCTGGCCATTTCACTGCCTGCCAAGCATACTTCATCAATCAGTGGAAGAGCAAAACTTCGCAAGAAGGGGGTTTTAGCAGGCCCTTCGTCCTCTCCACCCTTCTGATTGCCTTCGAATCCTTGTGGCTCAGATAGGACTATTTAATGGACGGACATTCATGTTCCACATCTGATGGACATGTATTCTGGCCTTTAGTGGCTTGCTCAACGGTTGATACTCGTAATGTCTCTCGAGATGGACAGCTGGTGCGTGAGTCTTGACGCTGAGCTGAGTATCTGCTTCGATTTGCCTCCTGTGCAAATACGGCTCAAGTGCTTTGCCAAAGTTACTCAGGCATACAACAGTCATCGCGAGCGTAGCGACGAGCACGGGCAGTGCCAGACATAAGTATGCTGTAATCATTGCGACAAATACCGAAGACGTGAACCATATTGTGTTTTGCCGAATCGCATTGCATCCGATGACAAGTTAGTCTCAAACGTGTACTATCTGCACATGCAGCATGAGATGTATTAGGTAATCTTTACCAGGCCCGACTTCCCACTGCGTGCTTGTCGGGGAGGGCACAGCGAACATCATGATTGCGCCTCGAATGCTACGCATAAGAAGACTTGCAGTCCGAGTACTAGCTCCAGCCAGGTTGTCCATTTGGTCCTCGGAATGCAGGCCACCAGCGTGCTCCGTATGGCTATAGCATACTTCTCGATCTTTCGTCTCGAACGCTTTCGTACGGTGACCTGCTTTTCTGGGCTGCCCATGACTTTCCACTCGCGCTGATATGGTGTCACGTTCCTTGCAGCTTGTCGATGGTACGCCATGCTGATTCTCGCACAACCAGAAGGTCTCACATCGTTGAAATGGCTGAAAGGTCTATAGCTCTTCCATATACAGTGGCCCGTGGATGGCCATAAGATTCATGACCAAAAAAGTATGCATGTAGGCGCAAACATCGGAATTGCAGGTTGACTATCGGAGGAACAACGCCATCGCGTAGCGGCGGCAGGTCTATCCATTATTAAGAGCCTGTTTGGTAAATCTTAGACCCACTTGTAAACACGCTTATGTAGTAGAAATGAGGGTTACCAAATAGCATTATCTCTAGCTCCTAATAATGGCTAGTTGCTAAATAGTCTTCTATATAATGCCTTCGTTTTCAAAGGGCTTAAAGGCCTTATTAGTACTATTGTCCTACTATCGTACTAAGAGTATCTGGATTGCCTCGAATAGGCAATCCGGGTACAAATTCTTCGAAGGACCTTATTATACTTATTTGTATACTCTTACTAACTAATAGGTATCTACTATTTACCCTTATCGTCGGTATATCGTTAGTATTTATATATTCGGCTATCTTAGAGGTATTATTATTATTAAACTATAAGTATAGGTAGTAAGGTAGATTTCTAGTAACCTTTACTAACCTTTACGTACCTACCTTTTTCTACCGCTATAGAAGACCTCGCGAATACTACTAGATTAAGTTAAGAATAGGTTATTATAGCGATAGCGGTAGTACTTAAAGTAGTTAACTTATATAGCGAGAAACACCTAGATTTCGACTATACGAAGTATACTTTTAAAAGGTAGAGCTATAACGGTACGAAGAAGGCTACTAAGCTATTAGCGAACGAGAATAACCTCTATTAGCTCTATAGATTAAATATTAATATATTCTATACCCTACTAGAAGTCCTCGTAGGATATAGTTTAGCGTCTACGCGATACCTTACTACTATAGAGAGATTGATATACTTCTTATACGTATATAGTAAAGGAGCTACGTACGACGAGGTCTACTACCTATTTAATCGATTAAAGTAGATAGTAAAGGAGTCCTTCTACATAGTATTGCAAGCTACGTTATTACTATACAATAAGTACGTAAAAGAGCCGGATTGTAAGAATACTCCTAAGTAGTTAAGGGGCCCTAAATATAGGGAATTTAAGGGTTGTATTAGAGCGCTAGACGGTACTTACTTGTACGCTTATATACCTATTCTTAAGTAGCTTCTATAGCGTAATCGGAAGGGGTTTATTAGTTAGAATATACTCGTAGTTATCGACTTTAATATATAGTTTATATATATTCTCGCTAGATAGGAGGGCTCTACAAACGACGCTAAGGTACTTAATAAAGCCCGCGAGAGCTATAGGTTTATAGCTAATCTACCTAAAGACAAGTACTATCTTATAGACTCTAGATATTCTAGTACTTAGGTAATAATAATACCGTACGAAGCGACTAGGTACTATGTTAAGGAATAGGCCTAAGGTAACTAGAGACTAACTAGTACAAAGGAGCTATTTAACCTACGATATTCTATCCTCCGCAACGTCGTAGAGCGAGTATTTAGCGTATTCAAGAATCGCTAGTATATCTACTAGAATAAGAACGGTCCGCAATTTAACCTAGAGACTTAAGTTAACCTAGTCTATGCCTTAGTTTATATATACAACTTTATACGTATCTATAATCTATTAGATTAGCTATTTATAGATAAATAGCGGCGATATAATAGTAATAGGCGTAGTACCTACGAACGCTAGTATAACTAGGATAGTAAAGAAGAGATAGACTATAAAGTTAAGTACGAGAAGATAGCTATAAGGAGGGATAGGGTTATAGGTACTAATTAGGAGTAATATAAGGAGATATTAGCAAGTCGTAGTAAGGCAATATATAAGCCGCTTGTTAGGGGCTAGGTATATAGCAACGTATAGAATACCCGCCTAACCGATAACATAGTAGATAGTAGAACTAACAAGTACCTCCTAAAAGGATTACGTAGAGCGCTAGGTTAAAAAGGCTATACGAGTCGTATACGTCTAGCGTACGCCCCTAGCGCGCGCCGCTTAGTATACTTAGGGCTTAGTAAGAGACCTTACCTTATCGAGGTCCTTACAATTATCCCCTTTCTCCTAGTATAGCTATCCCTAGCTATAGACAAACCTAACTCCTCGTTAAGCTATCCTATATACGTATTCTCTCGCGCCTTTAGCGCTTCGAATACGCCTCGCGTACGTTACTACTTTGTATAGCTAGTTACTACGCGAAAACTCTTTATTACTATATAGTAGAATTTTTATATTTCTACTAGTAACGTTATTAGGTAGGCCTAGCGTATTCCTAAGAACGTATTAATTATTATTATTAGTAACTAGGTAGCCCGTATATAAGTAGTATCTATAGTCTACCTAAAAACTTCTCCTATTTCTAAGCTTTCTACTAGTACTACGCTAGTACCTCGCTAGTACTACGCAAGCTCCTCTTACGTACTAACTAACAAATTCTATACTACTCTCTATATAGATCTAGCCCGTATCCCGCTTACGTTGCGTAAGCGTAGCGCCGCTAGTCCTACTACCCTAGTTACGGCTAGTAAGAGATTTAGGCCTAATATAGAAGGTTATAGTAGATACTTCTAGTACATAACTACTAATAGTAAGAATAATCCCTACGCGCTCTTCGTACGTACCTCGTAACTAACTCGCTATAGAGGATCTAAATAATGTATATATTAGAGGTAATATATACCCTACTACTAAGAAGAAGTACTAGAGATATACTAAGGGGTACTACCCCTATAAGCTAGTTATAGTACTATACCTCGTCGCGCTACTCTAGCGTATACGCGTAGCTCGCGCTAAGCGCGCTACTTACGACCTAGACGACCCTAAGTATAGGGGTAATCCTATCTAGGCTTAGATTAGCCTTAATGAGATCTAGCGGCGCCTAGACGTATACGTAGATCGTACGTATCGCTTTCTCTTCGTATACGTCGCGTCCGCTAATCCCCTAGCTTTTCTAGAGGTTAAGAAATCTCTTAATAGCTACTACCGTAACAAGAATAAGATTACCGGCGATAGTACGCTACTTAAGCGTAACCGCGGCGCTAGTATCGCGCCGGCGACTACTAACGGTCTAGACCTAGTAGCTAGAGCGTATTAATATTAACCTCTCTAGGCTAGTAGAAATTAGCCGTTAGGTACGCATCTCCCTCGCGCCCCTATCGCCTATTAGTCGTATACTAACCGCGATAGAACCTCGCCCTAAAGGGCGCCTATACCGCTATAGTAGTAGTCGATACTACTATAGGCTTTCTACCTATGCCTAAGCCTAAGCCTAAGCCTAAGTAGGGTAAGGGTTCTAATAGTTACGAGAGTAACTAGCTACTCGTAGCTAGTCTATAGGTTGTACGCCTACGGCGCGTAAGCGCCGCGAACGTATAGTTTCCTCTATTCTAAGCTAGGCTAAATACCTATATTAATAGCGAAACGAGTATATATCTATTAACCTTATCTTATCTTATTCTTATATTCTCCGACTACGTCTCGCTTACGCCTCGAATACGTTAAGCGCTACTAAGTCTTCTATATGTTCTACTAGTTCCTAAGTATTATATTCCTCTAGCTAGCCTACCTACCTAATAAGGTAGTAAATCTCTCCCTTCTATATCTTTTTCTTTACGATTTCTTCTACGCGCTACTTATCCGCATCCTCTACGACTAGTATACTAACCTTGTACTCCTCGCCCTCGCGTCCTTTCTAAGGCTCGAGTAGGGATATATAGAAAACATTATAGATTCTCGTACGAGTAGGTAGCGCTAAGCGGTACGCCTACGCTCCTATTATATCGATAATACGAAACGGGCCGAGATACTTTAGGCTAAGCTTCTTCTTTAGTAGATCTAGTCTAATATTCTTAGATAACAATAGTACTAAATCGCTAACACTATACTTCTAAGCCTTATAGTTAGCATTATAGTACTTAGCTTAGTATTCCGCTATAGTCTTCTAGCGCTACGTAAGCGTCTCGTACGCTTTTCGTAGTCTTTCTATAGTATCGATTACCGCTAGTACCCTTCCTTCGGATAGCTCGTCCCGAGCTATAGGTAACGATATAGGAGTAATATCCAGATTATATCTATATAGTATGTAGAAGGGGCTTATGCGTAGCGTAGGATATACGCTATTATTATACGCGAACTCTACCTATAAGAGCTAAGACGCCTAGTCTACCTAGTTATTAGAGTAATAACATCTTAGGTACTATTCTAGCGTCTAGTTAGTACGTTTAGTCTACCCGTTAGTCTACGGATAGAACGCTATACTAAGCTTACGCTTTATATACGTCTCGTAGTAAAACTCGCTCTAAAACTAACTAGTAAATAGAGACCCTCTATTACTAACTATTCTAGCTAGGATTCTAAACCTTCTAACTACCTCTCTTAGGAAGATATCTACTAGCTCTACTACTATGTACTTCTTTGTAGTAGGTACAAAGAGGCTTATCTTCGTATAGCGATCGACTATTACGAGTATCGTAGTATAGACGTAGGTACTAAGCTTGCTTAGCGATAGATCGGTAATGAAGTCTATTGTTAGCTCTTGTTAGAAATAGACTCTCTCTACCTAGTTGTCTCTTAGTGTTGTCTAGGCTAGCTAGCCTAATTAGGCCTAGCTTAGGGGCAATTCTCCTTTATCTTTATGTTTGTAGTCTTAGATAGACCTTTATCCTTTTTATCTACTTCGAATTAGGTCCCTTAGTATGCCTACTCTCCTCCGCCTACGTAACAATGTTTAATAGGTTATAAGCCCGGGTAAGCTATTATAAGCCTATAGGCTTAAAGGCAAAGGAAAACTAGAGGGAAGTAGCTACAAGTTTAGCACTTAGTCTATAATACTTAAGAGACCGAATAGTAATAGAGAGACCCTATAGTTTAGGGCTAGACACTTTACAAGAAAGAGCTAGTAGGCAATAGCCTAATCTATAGCTATATAATCTAGGACAGAACTAGTTTAGGAGACTAGGGTAGGAGCCTATAGCAATTTGAGACAAAGATAGGCATATAAGAGATAGATTGTACCTCTTGTATTAGGTATAAAGGAAAATGTATACCTATATAAAGATAGGGAATAACCCTTCCTATTAGAGATATAAGACCTACGCATTAGACACTCTAATAGGCTATCTACTAAACAGATTGAAACTAGCGGAGTAACTCTCTACTAAGTAGGAGTAGCTTAACCTCTAGCTATAATATAGAAGAGGAAAGAATTTAGAAAGTAGATAGGCTATAAAGGGAAGTTCTAAGAAGAGGAATAGTTACAATAGGGGCTAGGAAGACTTTAGGGTCTTCTTAGTATACTAAACTACTATTAGCTAATAATACTTTAGAGACTAAGCTTATAAGCCCTAAGACAACTACTTAGAAGGCTAACTACCTTTTATAGGAACTAGTTAGAACTAGTTAAGGTGTCCTATATAAGATTAAAGTAGGACTAGTTAATGCTAGATAGCTTATGCTTAAATGCTATTTTAGAGAATACTATAAGCCTCTAATGTATCTTAACTAGGCTATAGGAGTCATAACCCTACCATGTTCAAGGGAGATTGCTTATAGAGCCTATAGTAGAAGGGTACTAAAGTAGTATGCTTCTTTATTTACCCCTAACTAAGCAAATAACGCACTTCTCGACAACTGTCTATACCTTATATATAGACAGTAGTAGAGTGTATCTACTAGAGGATTCTAACCTAAGGAAAAAAGGCCTAAGTAGCTACTAAAACACATTTTTGTTTAGATTCTTTTCTTAGCTTAGTAAAGCTATACACTCATTTCGGGCTTAGTAAGCCTACAAATTCTTTTCTAGCTAGCTCATGTTATAATAGATAATAACAACTAAGCTAGCATACTACAAGATATAGATACTTAAGACAAAACATCTAGATTGCTAAAAAGACCTTGCCCTATCCTAACTAAGGACAACTTAGAGCAATGGTTTAGAAGGATAGAAATTTTCTTAAGAGGAGAAGACTTGTTTTATACTATTCTAGAGAATAGTAACTAACCTATTACTACCAAATCCCAATACAAGACTATCTAGTAGATATCCCTATACTTAGGAGAAGATAATAAAGAGCTAGTTTTAGACATAACCTCTACAAAAGTAGTCTAGGAAGAGCTAAAGAAGAAGTATGTAGATAATAAGGTATTAGGAAGAAAGATATTAAAGCAATACTTTAACTATTAAATAATAGATAGGATAATTAATGTAGTATAGTCGTACCTACTTGTATTAGGTAGAAGAATTAAGACTACTTAGCTATAGCTAGCTATAGCTCTTGAACTAGAAGCTAGGATTTAAGTTCTTCTTTCTAGATTGCCTAACTAATAGTTATCTATTAGAGATGCTATTAATGGCTAACTATTACTATTACCTAATAGCATCCTTTTAATTCTTTAGGAAAAGGAAGTAGATATGCTAAAGCTACTAAATATATACTAGGGACTCGTAGTAAGGGCTATAGCCGGACTAGAAGAAACCCTAGAGGTTTACTATATACAAGTAGGAGAGGGGTTTGTACAAACTATATAGTTAGGATAATCATATAATAATCCACTATCTATACCTAGAAATAGTAAGACAAATGATTTAGGTAATTGCAAATAATAAGCTTATAGATAATAAGAAGTTGTTAGTAATAGTTATATATAATAAGGAGGGCTCTAAAGAGGAAGTAGACTAATCTAACTAGACTAAGAGTTAAGGGGAGTATTAGAAATAGACTCTCTCTACCTAGTTGTCTCTTAGTGTTGTCTAGGCTAGCTAGCCTAATTAGGCCTAGCTTAGGGACAATTCTCCTTTATCTTTGTGTTTGTAGTCTTAGATAGACCTTCATCCTTTTTATCTACTTCGAATTAGGTCCCTTGGTATACCTACTCTCCTCTACCTACGCAATAATGTTTGATAGCTCTTGCTATAGCCTAGTAGGCATTGGTAGCGTAGCCAATTCGCTATATAGGCGATACCGCCTCGCCTTCGACCTCTAGTATATCGCGTAGGTAGAGATATACTCCGAAACCTCCTAAGCTAACCCTAGCTAGGTATATTTCCTACGTATTAGCTTAACCGTCTTAGCTTAGCCGAAATGTCCTATAAGGGGATTATTATAGTATATGCGCATTACTTACGTTCTTAACGCGAGGTCCTTAGGTATATAGACCGCCTCTCCTTAGAAAAGGATGTCCTCTTTAATAGAATACTCCTCGAAGGTACCGGTCTCTTTAGTAGCCTCGTATAGCTCCTTTACTATAGGCTCTAGCTACTATAGGGTACGTATAAAACCAAGTAGTAGGTCTAGTACCTAGTAGTAGGGTCTATTATCCTTAACTACCGTAGCCGCGACTCTAGCTAGGTAGTATACGAAGCTACTATACTTCGTATACGTCTTCGCTACTCCTTATATCGAGATACACATTATAGAAGTATACTTTACAATAGGCTCTACCTCTCTAGAAAGGTCTAACTAGACTAAAAGTTTAGCTTGTAGCGTTAGTAATAGGTTACTTATTGTCTACGTTTCGCCTTCGTAGTTACTTCTCCTCGAAGGAGTGTCTATAGGGTTCCTTTTCCCTACTTAGTATTCGATAGTAAAATCGAACGAGGCTAGGAAGGTTGCCTACCTTGCCTACCTACCTACTAACTACTTTATTGTTATAAATCCCTTTAGGTTCGCGTAGTCTACGAGTACGCGTACTATATACTACGAGCTATCGAAGTACGGTCTCTAGTACTTAAAGGACTCGACTACTACTAGTAGCTCCTAGTTATAAGTCTCGTAGTTAGTCTCTATAGATATTATCTTTCTCGACTAGAAAGCGATAGGGTACTAGTTACTATCCTCTACCTACTACGAGAGGATTCCGGCTAATACGAACGTAGACGTATCGGTTTCGAGGCGTAGGGGCTATATAGGATTAAAGTGCCTAAGTAGCGATACTAAATAGAATACATCCTTTAAGCTCCTAAACGCTTACTCCTCGCTTACGCCCTACTAGATTAGGCCCGGCTTTCGGCCGTTCTTAGCTCCCTTAGAGAGGGCTATTAAAGGTATAATAATCCGGGAGTAGTTAGGTATAAACCTATAGTAGAAATTATAGAACCCGAGGAAGGACTAGACTTCGGTAAGGGTAGAAGGACGCGGCTACTCGGTAATTGCGTCTACCCTACTCCTATCTATCGATACGCCTTCGGTACTAACGATAAATCCTAGGAACTTTACCTATTTTTTCTAGAATAAGTACTTCTTCTAGTTAGCGTACAAGCCGAACCGCCTAAGCCTCTTAAGTACCGCGCGTACGTTACGTACGTAGTACTCTTTGTTCTTACTATATACTAGGATATTATCTAGATAGACTATATAGTAGATATTAACTAGGCCTACTAAGGCTCGGTTAATATATCCCTAAAAGGTTATAGGTACGTTAGTAAGCCCGAATAGTATTACTAGGTACTCGTAGTATCCGTAGCGCGTACGAAACGTAGTCTTCTACTTATTGCCTCGCTTAATACGAATACGATAATATACGTCGACAAGGTCTAAGGATATATACTATTCCGTATCCTTTAACCTATCTATTGTCTCGCTAATAAGAGGTAGGGGATATCGATTCTTAATAGTAATCTTATTAAGATCCCTATAATCGATATATAACCGAAGACTCCTATCTTTCTTTAGTACGAA